>PVKV010035751.1:0-16273 GCA_004027835.1 Alouatta palliata
GAGGCAGTGGTATGAGTGTGCAGTGTGAGGCAGTGGTGTGTGTGAGTGCAGTGTGAGGCAGTGGTGTGAGTGTGTGTGTGCAGTGTGAGGCAGTGGTGTGAGTGTGCAGGCCAGAGCCCCTTTTCTCTGGGTGTTCTCTCCTTTACCCAGTCATTGCAGCCTGAAGAGATGGGTCATGCTGAGGAAGTGGAACCCATGGATACGCACAAGAAAGCAGGCCAGGGACTCAGAGGCACTTCCCACGAGTTATTAGGCAATGCACCATGAATGTCTGTCATCAAACTCTGTGGCTTAGGCTCACAAACCCTGTGGTTTGAGAGGACTGTGGGCAGAGTGGGAAAAACATGTGGAATGGGATCTGAAGGTTCTATTCCCAGGACCTCATCTGGAAGATATTGGGCAAGTCAGTTCCATGCTCAGGGCCTCTGTTTCCTCATCAATAAAATGAAGGTGGTGGAGGGCATGCTTCCATTCCCCTAAACCCTGACATTGAATTCTGTAGTCATGACTGTTTTTCCTGAAGTGCACCTCTGGGCTGGGAGACCAAAAACAAGAAAATATGCATTTGCTCCTTCACACCTTCATGGCCTACAGAGATTTAAACACATAGAGATTCTACTCATAATCAAGGGATACTGGCACATTTTCCCAAGTTACGAGAGCAGTTGTAAGACCCATGGTGGAACAACCCATAAGCATTTTTAAAAGCTGTTTTGCTCTCCTTTGCAAAAGAGCCCTAGAAGTTAAAAGCAATTCGTCAGTGTTTATTACTTACCCAACTCGTTTTTGGTATTTTGTCTTAGCTATTTGACAACTAGTTGTTCCCTAAAGAACCAATATGTAGGGCCAGGTGCAGTGACTCACGCCTGTAATCCCAGCACTTTGAGAGGCTGAGGCGATCGCTTGAGCCTAGGAGTTTGAGACCAGCCTGGGCAATGTGTCGAAACCCTGTCTCTACAAAAAAAAAATATATATATATACAAAAAAATAAGCCTGGCATGGTGGCATGCGCTTGGAGTCCCAGCTACTCAGAGGCTGAGGTGGGAGAATCACCTGAGCCCCCAAGGTCAAGGCTGCAGTGAGCTGTGATTGCACCACTGCACTCCAACCTCAGTGTTGGAGTGAGATCCTGTCTCAAAAACAGAAGAAGAAGAAGAAATAACCAATATATGATGTGGATGTTGACCAAAACTCCTGTCACTTATTCTTAATTGGATTATTGAACTAAAGTCTTTCTTAGCTCTTTATTCAAAATTCACCACTCAGCCGGGCTTGGTGGCTCATGCCTGTAATTCTATCACTTTGGGAGGACAGGCGGATCAGGAGTTTAAGACCCACCAACATGGCGAAACATCATCTCTACTAAAAATACAAAAATTAGTTGGGCATGGTGGCACATGACTGTAATCCCAGCTACTTGGGAGGCTGAGGTAGGAGACTCACTTGAACCCAGGAGGTGGAGGTTGCAGTGAGCTGAGATCACACCATTGCACTCCAGCCTGGGCCACAGAGTGAGACTGTATCTCAAAACAAACAAACAAACAAACAAAACACCCCTCTCTTTCTTTTTTTTTTTTTTGAGACAGAGTCTCACTCCGTCACCAGGCGCCAGGCTGGAGTGCAGTGGCGTCACCTCGGCTCACTGCAACCTCCGCCGCCCGGGTTCAAGCAATTCTCCTGCCTCAGCCCCCCAAGTAGCTGGGACTACAGGTGCGCGCCACCACGCCCAGCTAATTTTTTTTGTATTTTTAGTAGAGATGGGGTTTCACCATGTTGACCAGGATGGTCTCGATCTCTTGACCTCGTGATCCGCCTGCCTCGGCCTCCCAAAGTGCTGGGATTACAGGCGTGAGCCACCGCGCCCGGCCAAATTTTTTTTTTTTTTTTTTTCTTAAAGACGGGGTTTCACCACGTTGGTCAGGCTGGTCTTGAACTCCTGACCTCAGGTGATCCGCCCGCCTTGGCCTCCAAAGTGCTTGGATTACAGGCGTGAGCCACCACGCCCGCTCTGTTTCTTAACATTAGGATCTTTCTCCAGATTGTCTGAAAGATTCCTTGGGTAAAGGAGATATTCTGATTTATGAAAGTGTTTCAACCACAAAAGATTTCATGAATTCTGCTCTAGAAAAGTGATCAGAGGAGGCCGGGCATGGTGGCTCACACCTGTAATCCCAGCACTTTGGGAGGCTGAGGTGGGTGGATCACCTGAGGTCAGCAGTTCGAGACCAGCCTGACCAATATGGTGAAACCCCATGTCTACTAAAAATAAAAATAAAAAAATAAAAAAGGCAGGTGTGGTGGCTCACGCCTGTAATCCAAGCAGTTTGGAGGCCAAGGCGGGCGGATCACCTGAGGTCAGGAGTTCAAGACCAGCCTGATCAACATGCTGAAACCCCGTCTTTTTTAAAAAAAAAAAAAGAAAGAAAGAAAGAAAGAAGAAAGAAGGAAAGAAAGAAAGAAGAAAGAAAGAGAAAGAAAGAAAGAAAGAAAGAAAGAAAGAAAGAAAGAAAGAAAGAAAGAAAGAAAGAAAGAAAAGTGATCAGAGGATATGCAGGCCTGGCACCACACCCATGTTAGAATCAAAGCGCAGGATACCGTCTCCCTTGCCCCAACCTTAGAGGAAAAAGCAGGTTGTGTAAGGACCTCACTCTGTAGAGCCATAGAAGGTAAAGGGCCAGTCCCCTTTTACTCCCATTTTATAATAGGATAAGTAAGGTTTAAAAAGGTTATATGAATTCCAAGTTCACACAGTTGAGCAAGGGATTAAACCAGGTCACATTGATTTAGCGACTCCAACTCCGGGACTCTTCCTGGCATGAGTATGAAGTCATTTATCATAATCACTTCTCAATAGCTTCTCCTCCCTGTTAGGTAAATACCCTTTAAACACTGAGGTCGTGTCACACACAGAGTTGATGTCATTGGCTCTGGAACACTTCTTGTTCGTGGTCCCAGAGGAGCTGAATGCTACAGATAGCAGGGTATGCCATGGGTTGTTAAACCATTTACTCTCAAGGTCTTTGCAAAGCTTAAAAGCCAAACATGTCAAGCACACCTGTTTGGGTTTTATTTCAAGCATACATTTGGGGATGTTTTTTGTCTTCGCATGCATGTTTCCCATTAGTAAGATGTTGCGATTTTCTAGCTATGCCTATTAAAAACACGCAGGAGTCCTGGTAGAGTCTGGGGCAAGGTCGGTGTGAGCTGGCTGTGCGAGCGGGAAGGAGAGGGCCTTTGTAATTGTGAGCATACCAGGGGTGTGAGCTAAACTTCTTATCAGGGGTGTGAGCTGAACTTCCCACAGACTCAAACCGTCTCCAGTTAAGTACCTTGTTACTGGTTACTACGCTGTCCTCCCAATCCTCCTCTCCACTCCCAGAGGGGAGTGGTCGCACAAGTACAAAGCGTGTTGCTGCATTCCTAACCTCACCAGCTCTGAGCCTTTCGGGAATAAATCATGTGGCGAGCTGGAGGGAGCTGAAGGGACAGAGGCCAAAGCTGGCTTTCCTTGTGTAAGGGAGGAACCTTTGCTGGCCATGGAACATCTTGGAATTGGTCTCTTTTGGGGTTTCAGAGGCAAAGCCTGAACACCATCAGTCAAGAGTGGTTCCGCATCTCCAGCCGGAAGTCATCTAGCCCTGCCGTGGTGGCCGCCTATCTCCGCGAGGTCCAGCCTCACTCCCCACGCTTCCTGCAGCTGCTTGTCAACTTGGCAGATCGCAATGAGAACACGGCCCTTCACTACAGCGTGTCCCACTCCAACTTCTCCATCGTGAAGCTGCTGTTGGAGACAGGTCAGAAGTGGTTGCATTCATACAGTCTGGGTCCCTCCTTGAAGGACAGGGCAATTTTTAAAAAATGTTTTCAAACATTTCAACAGCTTTAGAGGTACAAGTGGTTTGGTCACATGGATGAATTGTAGAGGGAAGTCTGGTCTTGTAGTGTACCCAACACCCAAATAGTGTACATGGTACCAAATAGGTTCATTCCTCAGCCCCTTCCACTCTCCCGTCTTCTGAGTCTCTGGTACAGTTGTCCATTATGCCACTCTGTATGTCTTCGTGTGCCTGTGGCTTAGCTCCCACTTACAATGAGAACATGCAGTATTTGGTTTTTCATTCCTGAGTTACTTCACTTAGCATAATGGCCTCCATTTCCATCCAAGTTGCTGCAAAAGACATTGTTTTGTTCTTTTTACGGGCTGAGTAGTATTCCATGGTGTGTGTGTGTGTGTGTGTGTGTGTGTGCGTGTGTGTGTGTGTGTGTAAAACATTTTCTTTACTCATCGGTTGATGGGCACTTAGGTTGATTCCATGTCTTTGCAGTTGCGAATTGTGCTGTGATAGCATACAAATCCAGGTGTCTTTTTGATAGAATGACTTGAAGAGCAATTCTTGTACCACATTTCTTTCTAGTAAGGAAATGCTTCCCTGTTTAAAGTTCGCTCTGTGTTGCAGGAACTGGACTAGACCATTTCACCTGTGTTTGCCCCATTTGTTCTCACAGCATTCCTGTGATGTGGGTATCGTTCTCATCTTGCAGCTAAGGAAACAGAGGCTCAAGAGTTATAAAACTTGCTCAGGTTACAGTGCTGGTAAAGGGTAGAGTCAGGTTTTATATTCAGTCAGTTTTGTATTCAGCATCTCCAGAGCTGTCCCATACTGCCTGTAGGGAAGATGGCATTTTCCTGTCTTTAGAAGATACTTTTTAACAAAGGTCATGGCTCCATTTGACCAATTTGACTCAACTTGGTTCATTCATCCTTCACCAGATATTTATTGACTACCCATGAGGTTCATACTGGCTACTACCAGGGATGCAAAGGTGAGCCAGGTGAGCCCTCTGCTTCCTGGGAGCTAACAGCCGAGCAATTGGGATGGAGCCAGATGATGGCTCATGAAAGAGAGATGGAGGGCCGGGCACGGGTGGCTCACACCTGTAATCCAAGCTCTTTGGGAGGCTGAGGCAGGTGGATCATGAGGTCAAGAGATCAAGACCATCCTGGCTAACACGGTGAAACACCATCTCTACTAAAAATAGAAAAAAAAAATTAGCCAGGCATGATGGCATAGGCCTGTAGTCTCAGCTACTCGGGAGGCTGAGGCAGGAGAATCGCTTGAACCCAGGAGGTGGAGGTTGCAGTGAGCTGAGATCACACCACTGCACTGCAGCCTGGGTGACAGAGCGAGAGTTCATCTCAAAAAAAAAAAAAAAAAGAGATGAAGAATGTGATTTAGGAACTGAAATGAAAGCGTGTCTAGTTCAGAGAGCGGCAAAGGTGCACCACGGCAGGTAGGGCTCCAACAGGCAGACAGTGTTCCAGGCAGAAGGAACTCCATGGAGGTCAGACAGGGGAAAATGCCTGGAGACCAGAAAGCTTCTAGTCTGGATGGGATGGGAATTAAGGTTGGAAGAGAGAGTTGGAGCCACCACATGGACAAATGGGGACCTGGAGTGCCATGCTGACCCCTGCTTGGAAGGTCCCAGGAAGTCAGTGCAGGTTTTTCGTTGGAAACTCCATAACCAGGGGAATTCTCTAAGAAGAATCATTTGACAGTAGGGGTGGGTTAGTGATGGGAGCAGGAGAGGAGGTGGCAGGGCAGACAGGGGGCCGTTGCAGAGGTCCACAGAGAGGCAGTGTGGGCTTGCAACAGGTGAGGATGATTGGACCCGAACAGCAAAAAGCCACTGAGAGGCTGGGCATAGTGGCTCATGCCTGTAATCCCAGCACTTTGGGAGGCCAAGGCAGGCAAATCACTTGAGGTCAGAAGTTCAAGACCAGCCTGGCCAACATGGTGAAACCCTGTCTCTACTAAAAATACAAAAAAAATTAGCCAGGCGTGGTGGTGTGCACCTATAATCTCAGCTACTCGGGAGGCTGAGGCAGGAGAATCGCTTGAACCTGGGAGGTAGAGGTTGCAGTGAGCCGAGATTGTGCCACTGCCCTCCAACCTAAGAGACAGAGTGAGACTCCATCTCAAAAAAAAAAAGGCTGGGTGGTGGCACATGCCTGTAATCCTTTGGGAGGCCGAGGTGGGTGGATCACTGGAGATCAGGAGTTCAAACCCAGCCTGGCCAACAGGGTGAAATCCTGTCTCTATTAAAAATACAAAAATTAGCTGGGTGGTAGTGATGCGTGCCTGTAATCCCAGCTACTCAGGAGGCTGAGGCAGGAGAATCGCTTGAGCCTGGGAGGCGAAGGTTGTGGTGAGTCAAGATTGTGCCACTGCACTCCAGCCTGGACGACAGACTAAGACCCTGTCTCAAAAAAAAAAAAAAAAAAAAAAGGCCATTGGGAAGGCAGTGCCCAACTGGTGAGATGAGTTAGAGCTCTCTGTTGAGCCTGGATCGTTGAGAAGACCGTGGACTGCAGAAGGAGCAAATGTGGGGGAAGCAGAAAGAATATTTCAGTTTGGGGCAGATTTTTAGTTTCCAATGGATCATCTCTGTGGAGCTATGCAAAGGCTATTGAGAATTCCAGATGCAAAATGAAAAGGCAACAGAGCTTTGTGTGGGACCTGCTAGAGCACATGCAATGAGGCCTATAGGGGAGGAGGCCTCTCTTGCTCTTGGTTATCCTATGCAGAGAGAGAGACAGAGAGAGCACGCCAGCGGAGGAGACGCAGACAGAGTCGTGTGACAACTAGGAAAAATAAGAGGATCGTGGCTGATGGGGAAGGACAGCCCATGAAAAACAAAGATTGTCAACTGTGTCAGATTCTGCAGGGTCCCTGAAGGATGATGTCTGGGTATGGCAGATGGAGGGGACGGGGGGTGCCACTGGTGACTTTGGAGAGAGCTGCTTTAGGGGCATCTTGGGAGGAAAGCGGCTAGCAGAATAGAAGGAGCAAAAGCACCTGGGTTGGGGAAGGCAGTGATGGAGAGTCTCGGCTGAAGCAGGCGGGAGAGCCTATGGAGAGTTGGTTTTGTGTGTTTGTTTGAGGAGAGACGATCTGAACATATTATTTGACTGAGAAGAAGAATCCAAGAATGAAGAGGAACAGAGAAGGTGGGGGACAGAGACAGGGAATGAGAGACAGAGAGACAAACAGAGAGATGGAGAGGAAGAGAGAGACAGACAGAAAAAGAGAGACAGGGAGAGAAAAAGGGAGAGAGATGGAGACTGACAGAATCAGAGACAGAGAGGAGAGAGGTGAAAGATACAAAAGAGAGAAGCCGCTTGGCAATGCAGCGTGTGGGAGGAGTCAGGAAAGCCTGGACTCCACAGCCCAGGCAGGTGAGGGCAGCCGAGGCAAGACGCTGGGCTCTTCATTTCTCTGAGATGGAAGCAAAAAAAAAGGAGAAAGTTGGTAACAGTGCAGAGAGATGTTGAGGAGAGTAGGGAGGTGGAGGCCACTGGCCTCAGATGGCCTTGATCTTCTCAGGAAAGTGAGCATAGAATCAGGATTACAGACTGGAAAGGGTAGTTAACAGTCAAAGATGGGTGCGTGATGGGGCTGAGTGGAAGTGCATGTGCCCCAGTGAGATGTCATCTATGAGTTTAGGGAGGCTGTCTGGGGGTGTTTAGGAGGGCACATACCAAAAGCATGAACACCAAATGATCCCCACAGATGCAGCCTTCTGCTAAGTATTTAGCATGTGCTAACTAGTTTAATAATAAAAATTTATTATTAGGATAGGATGATTGGTGGGACTCGATGGCTCAGGCCTGTCATCCCAGCACTTTGGGAGGCCAAGGTGGGCAGATCACGAGGTCAAGAGATTGAGACCATCCTGGCCAACATGGTGAAACCCAGTCTCTACTAAAAATACAAAAATTAGCTGGGCGTGGTGGCACATGCCTATAGTCCCAGCTACTCGGGAGGCTGAGGCAGGAGAATCGCTTGAACCCCGGAAGCGGAGGTTGCAGTGAGCCGAGATCTTGCCTCTGCACTCCAGCCTGGGGGATGGAGAGACTCCTTGTCAAAAAAAAAAAAAAAAAAGAATAGGATGATTATCCTTCTTTATAGACGATGAAAGTGACATTCAGAGAAGTTAGCAAACTTGCCCTACCCTAGATGACCCAATGAGTAAGTGTTACTGCTGGGGTTTAAAGTCAGTACTGGGGCAGGCGCACTGACTCACGCCTATAATCACAGCACTTTGGGAAGCTGAGGCAGGTAGATTGCTTAAGCTCAGAGGTTCAAGACCAGCCCTAGCAACGTAATGAAACCCCATCTCTACCAAAAATACAAAAATTAGACAGGCGCAATGGTACATGCCTGTGGTCCCAGCGACTCAGGAGGCTGAGGTGGGGGGATCGCTTGAACCCAGGCAGTTGAGGCTGCAGTGAGCTGTGATCACGCCACTGCACTCCAGCATGGGTGACAGAGCAAGACCTGGTCTCAAAAAAGAGAAAAAAGAAAAAGTCAGTCCTATTGCTGTTTTCATTTCTGGTGTCGAGGAGGTGGGGCATACGCTAGATCCGTAGCCCTTCTTTTAGGAGGCCTGAAGTGGGAATTTAAATGGACATCAAAAGTCTGAGTTTCCCCAACTCCCGTCCTGTCTGGCTAAAATCCCTCCTGTGGCCTTGTATTACTCTTAGCATAAGAGGCGGCTTCTTCAGCCTGGCCTTCAGGACTCTGCCTTCCCTGGCTCCCACCTGCCCGGGCCGTCTCTGCTGCCGCCACGCTCTCCCACTTCCCTCCACTCCATCCACGCTGGCCTCACTCACCAAGGTCATTCCCTCCTGGGATTTTTGTATTTACCTTCTACCTGGACTCTTCCCCCTGAGGTTCTTCCTGTGACTGGCTCCTTCTCATCATTCAAGTCACAGCCCAGATGTCACCTCCTTAGAAGTCTTCCTGGTGCCTCTCTCTAAAGTGGCTGCCCCCATCTCTCTCTAAGGGAGCATTCTCTTTCTTTCTTGAGACAATCTTTGCTTTTCATTTCTACCCAACAGAATGTTAATTCGCTCAAAAGGGGCCTGTCCGTCTTGTTCCTGTCTGTTTCCCCAACACCTAGACCAGTTCCTGGTTCCTAGTAGATGTTGAGTAAAAATGTCTGTTAAATGAATGAGCGATGGATGACTCTTGGGAACTAGGTTAAATTCCAGTAAACTTCCAAGTCTTCGAAATTCTGCTAAGCAACTTTGAGTCTCTTCAGCTGAACGGGAAAGGCAATGTACATAATGACAGCCTGAAGTTGTTTCTGATTTTCACATCATCAAAAGAAGATTAAATTATAGCTAGCAGTGAGCTGATGTTACTGATTTTGGTTCTTCATGGATGCATGGATACCATCAAAATGGTGGATTAGTTGAGAAAAGCACATAGTTCAATGGAGCATGGCTCCGTGTTCCGTTACTGCATTCAGTGTTAGGGGCCGTCAGTGTAGAACATGAATAACAGCAGCTACCGCTTTTTCAGTGTCATCCTCATCCCAGACACTGGGCTTAGTGTGATATACATATACTATCATGTACAATCCTTGCAGGAATTGTGAAGCAGATCTTAATTGCCTTTTCCAAGTGAGGAAATTGAGGCTGACATGTCAGGTAATGCAGTTGAGGTCACAGAGCCTGTAAGAAGCTAATCCAGTATTCAAACTGAGACGTGTCACCCTCCTAATCTGGGCTTTCTCTACTATCGCAATCTAGGCTTCTGGGACACTGTGAGACTTTGGAAACACCCATTATGTGCATGAAGAATCTAAAGATCAGTAATGTATGGCCCTTGTCTTTAAGTAGCGCACAGATTTGCAGCCTGTTAGAAGTTTCTGGGTGGGCCAGGCCAGGACAGAGAAGAGACAACTAAAATTTGGGGTGTTATAAATATCTGCTGATTCAAAGAATCCAGTTAATACTCATCAACTTTAAAGTGGTTTGGAAGCGTTTCCCTTTAACATAGTGAAATAGCTAAATAGCCATAAAGGTAAAGTAAGAAGAGGATTGGGGAGAATGGGTTGAGAGAGTCATTACTTTCTCTCATCTGTAGAAGGGATGTTGAGGATGACAGATCTGTCACACTCCCAGACCTGGGCTGTCCTTAGAGGCAGTTGTCAAGTGTCAAGAAAAAAACATTAAACTGTAAAGGGCTGTATGGAAGTGACTCATTATTATTGAGAATAGAGCCAGAATACACCTCTGCCGGCTTAATCCCAAGTGGTGCGTCCTTCATTTTGCCAAATGCCCTTGTAGGGCATGTTGAGTCAGAGGATGCTCTGGCAAGAGCCTTGCTCCTCTATCACCTCCAGGGAGGATTGGCTTTGCTGCCTGATGGCTGCTCTGAAGCATCTGCGGTAAAGTCCTGGGTCCTGGTAGGGTGCGGTGGCTCATGCCTGTAATCCCAGCACTTTGGGAGGCCAAGGCATGTGGATCACCTGAGGTCAGGAGTTCAAGACCATCCTGGCCAACATGGTGAAACCCCGTCTCTTCTTAAAATACAAAAATTAGCCAGGAACGGTGGTGCATGCCTATAATCCCAGCTACTTGGGAGGCTGACGCAGGGGAATCACTTGAACCCAGGAGGTGGAGGTTACAGTGAGCCAAGATCACACCACTGCACACCAACCTGAGTGACAGAGACTCCATCTCAAAAATAATAAATAATAAATAAATAAACAAATAAATAGCCCCTCCTAGCCCCTTTTCTGAGCTCCTGGGGAGGCATCAGACCTCATTCTACTGAGCTAAAAAATCATGTTTCTGAAGAGCTAAAAATCATGTTTCTGAGGCTCCTTTGGACATTTTTTTTTTTGAGACATAGTCTCATTCTGTCGCTCAGGCTGGAGTCCAGTGGTGCAATCTCAGCTCACTGCAGCCTCTTTATCCTGGGTTCAAGTGATTCTCTTGCCTCAGTCTCCTGAGTAACTGGGTGTACAAGCACATGCCACCATGACCGGCTAATTTTTTTTGTATTTTTAGTAGAGATGAGGTTTCACCATGTTAGCCAGGATGGTCTCAATCTCCTGATGTCATGATCTACCCGCCTCAGCCTCCTAAAGTGCTAGGATTACAAGAGTGAGCCACTGCACCTGGCCTCCTTTACACATCTTAAAAGCAAACATAAAATAGTCAAGGGATAGAAATGAAAAAGTTTTATTTGCACAAGGCAGTGCAAATGTTCACTTCTGTATCAGGACAGAGCTATGAGGTGATGTATGGAGTTGTTATTTGGCTTTCATCACCTGCTGGCTCATGGCAGTGGTCCAAGGAGCTCGAGGGAAAACTGCTGATAAATGAGGCAGACTGATGCCTCTGTCTCCACTGATGGCCTGGTATTATCGGGGCATATTTCTGAAAAATTGTTTGAAAAATTGTGGGGTGGAGGGAATATCAAACAAATGTTGCTTTTTTCCACTTGCACACAACTTGCAAATAGCCCTAATTGATATTTTTTCATAAACCAGATTTTTACAATGAATACCTAAACCTTAAAAGAACATCATTTTGGACCAGGTGTGGTCGTTCACACTTGTAATCCCAGCACTTTGGGAGCCAAGGCAGGTGGATCACCTAAGGTCGGGAGTTTGAGACCAGCCTGGCCAGCATGGTGAAATCCCCTCTCTACTAAAAAAAAATACAAAAATTAGCCAGGTATGGTGGCAGGCGCATATAATCCCAGCTACTCAGGAAGCTGAGGCAGGAGAATCACTTGAAACTGAGAGGCGGAGATTGCAGTGAGCAGAGATCCCACCATTGCACTCCAGCCTGGGCAACAGAGTGAGACTCCATCTCAAAAAAAAAAAAAAGAATATCATTCTGGACAATAATAGCAATAACAGTGAACTCTTATTGAGTATTTACTGTGTACTAGGCGTGTTTCTAAGTCGGGGATGTCCAGTCTTTGATTTCCCTGGGCCACATTGGGAGAAGAATTGTCTTGGGCCACACGTAAAATACACTAACACTAATGATAACTGATAAGCTAAAAATAATGTTTTAAGAAACTTTATGAATTTGTGTTGGGCCACATTTAAAGCTATCCTGGACTGTGGGTTGGACAAGCTTGTTCTAAGTGCTTTAACTGTATTAGGCTGGGCACAGTGGCTCATGCCCGTAATCTTAGCCCTTTGGGAGGCCAAAGTGGGTAGATGGTTTGAGCCCAGGAGTTTGAGACCAGTCTGGGCAACATGGCGAAACACTGTTTCTATAAAAAACACAAAAAATATTAGCAGGGCATGGTGACATGCACCTGCAGTTCCAGCTACTCAGGAGGCTGAGGTGGGAGGATTACTTGAGCTCGGGAGGTAGAGCTTATAGTGAGATCATGCCACTGCACTCACACTCAGCCTAGGCAGCAGAGCCAGACCCTGTCCCAATGAATAAATAAATAAATAAGCTCAACTAATTTCACAATAACCCTATGAGTTAGGTTATGTTGTTATCCCCATTTTATAAAGGAGGAAATGCTAAGAAAGGCTAAGTGACTTGATTTACTGTAATTGTTTTTCTGTTGCCCAAAGGAGCTATATAAGGGAGAATTGCTTGAACCCAGGGGGTCCAGGCTGCAGTGAGCCGTGACCGAACCATTTCACCTCAGCCTGGGAGACAGAGCAAGACCCTGTCCCCTCACTCAAAAAAAAAAAATGACATAAAATTTTCACATAAGCAACACCTACAAAGACGTTTGGTTTCTCTATCGCCCTTGAGAGGTAGGCTCATTTACATAACAGTTACCAGTCTATGCTTGATGATCCCCTACCTCACCTTTGGTGGAAAGGAGTATGGATGTATATCCACAGGGCTACAAAGCAGAACTTTCTTTAGAATTCTCATTTGCTTCTTCAGTGAGGGTGTGTGTTAAAAAAAAAAAAAAAAAAAATGGAGATGCCAAGGTTAAAAAAAAAAGGAGAAAAAAGAATTCTCATTTGCTATACTTAGTCTTAAAAATATGCCAGATTTGAGGTTGGCTGTTAGGCAACTATTCCACCTTGCTCCCGGCCGAATTAACTCCTTCCTCCTGTATTCAGTGTCCCAGAGATCCGTATCCCACAGCTGCTCCTGCTACATTTTGGTGCATGGGCCGGGAAGCGAGTCTCAGAGAGCAGACGGCGGGAAAAAATCTCTTAGGTGGTTTGCCTAGCCCTGTGGAGCATCCCTGCAGGGGGGACTCCTGCCCGCTGGCGTGATGCATCCTGAGAGCGCTCCTGGGCAGGTATTTGCCTGGTGGAAAAGTCTCACCAGAGCGGAGCAGGGAGGCCCTGCAGTGCGGATCCACCCAGTGGCTGATCACCGAGGAGGAATGAGCATTTGGGGAAGTCCGGACCACTGAATTTGGTAAGATTGAACCCGGGAAAGTAGCCCACCCCATTTTGGGTGGAAGCGTGGCCTGATCACCCACAGGTGCCGGATCGGCACTTTTGAAGGTAGCTCTCTCTGTAACCTTGGAAGCTTTTGCTTATGGTTTTGAATTGGAAGGAGAGCGATCGGATGTGTGTCTGTGTGTGGATGTGTGTCTGTGTGTAGATGTGTGTGTGCGTGTAGATGTGTCCGGCCGGACTCATCAGTCGTAAAAGGTAACCTAAAAATCTTTTTGATTAGATGAAACACCAGAAATATAAGGAAAATAACAGCAGAGGAATAGCTCAGCCTGAACAGTGTGGTTGTCCCAGCTAATTACATGAGGTGCGGTTTTTTTTTTTTGTTTTTTGTTTTTTTTTTTTGCTCCCTTATGTTCTTTGGATATGGTTATGACGTTTGTAGGCGTGGAGGTAAAGAACTGAAGGTAACTGGTGCTGGATAGTTGAGCCTTTTTTTTTTTTTTTGAGGTTTAAAGGTTTTATTTTTACAAATCACAGCTGATGGACAGCGAAGTCTTCCATGTAGAGACAGCGCTCCAACTCAGGCCTGGGGCACTGCTTGCTGCTCCCAGGAAGCGGGTGGCGCCACAGGCAGGAACCCGCGAAGTCCAGAGTCCAGGGTGGAGAGCGCCAGCCTCAGCCGGAGCAGCCACGGCAGCCGCAGTGTGTGCACTCGGTGATGCGGCCCTGTAATCCCAGCTACTAGGGAGGCTGAGGCAGGACAACTGCTCAAACACGGGAGGTAGAGGTTGCAGTGAGCCGAGATCGCGCCACTGCGTTCCAGCCACTTCCAGCTTGCTTTTGGGTACGCGGCAGATGCAGTTCGTCCCAAAGTTGGTGTCCCGTGTCTGAATGCACCGCAGGCAGCACAAGTTCTCATATCCTTGCTTTTTCCATTTTGCGATCAGGTTTTTGTCTGCATAGCCTTCTTTAATACAATATTCATGGAGTTCTCTGCTGATGGCTTTCCGCTTGTAAAACAGGTCAAAGACATAGCGGGTTTTCTGGTGGTGGATCCTGAAGATGGGCCACAGAGATTCCACTTTCCTCTTTCCCTCATGAGGTTCTGTTACGGCTTCTCTCATCTTTTGATCTAGTTCATCTAGTGTTTGGCTCAATCAACTCCCAGCCATCTGGGGGTGCTTTCCGGCTTCTTTTGACTTTAGGCATTTTCCCTCTACAGGATAATTTGCAAAGATCTTAAGCTGTGCGTCCCGAGAGAATAGCTGAAAGATCTCTGGTCTCTGCAGTTGCAGGCTTGGATTCTTGTCTAGCTCTAACAAATTATTCTGTGACTTTAAGGTCACTTTCCCTCTTTGGTCCTTGGTTTCGTCGGAAACTTCTCCGCCTTGGGTCGCCGCTACTCCATTGACGGCTTCCGCTCCTCAAGCAACTTCTCGGGCATGGGGTCCTCCAGGAACCTTTATTTTTATTATGGCAGCTTGCTATTTTTATAACATGGTCATTGAGTTGAAAACAATCAACGTACAGTAGCAGCTGATCTCCCCTTCTTCCTGGATGAGTGAGCAGATGATCAAATACTGATGTCAGCATCCCTGAACCATATAAAAGTGAGCAGTGTTTGGCTATGCTTCTGTTTGAAATGATAGTGTGTTTTGGTTGTAGTCCGAAGCTTTGAAGCGCTACTTAGCATCTCCTTTCTTCCATGGAGCTCTCATCATTCAAACATGACAGATTTGGTAAAATTCTAGTTAGGTTGAGTCTTCCTTGCCCCCACTCAGTCATCTTTGTAGGAATCCCATAGTTTGGGATTGTTTTGCATCTGTAGTCTCAGCTACTCAGGAAGCTGAGGCATGAGTATCACTTCAACCCGGGAGGCAGAGGTTGCAATGAGCTGAGATGGTGCCACTGCACTCCAGCCTGGGCAACACAGTAAGACTCCATATCAAAAACACAAAACAAAACAAAATAAAACCAGTGAGCAGAAGGGAAAATACCTGTGTTAATAGAATCTTACGTTTTAATGAGGGAAGACAGACAATAAATAAATATGGTGACCTAACACTATACAGTGTTAGGTCAGCAGTCTCCAACCTTTTTGGCACCAGGGACTGGTTTTATGGGTAGGGGGAATGGTTTTGGGATGATGTTCCACATCAGATCATCAGGCATTACAGGCATTAGATTCTCATAAAGAATGCACAATCTAGATTCCTCACATGTGCAGTTCACAATAGGGCTCATCCTCCTGTGAGCATCTAATGCTGCCGTGATCTGGCAGGAAGTGGAGCCCAGGCCTTAAAGCTCCCTCACACACTGCTCACCTCCTGCTGGGCTACCTGCACCAGTCTGTGGCCTGGGGTTGGGAGACCTCTGTGTTAGGTGGTTTCAAGTGCTCTGAAGTACGTTAGGGTAAGGGAATAAAATGGGGAGGAGGAAACAGAAGTGGGTGCTGATGTTATTTTATTTTTTTGAATTTTGAGATAGGCTCTCACTCTGTCGCCCATAGTGGAGTGCAGTAGTGCAATCATAGCTCACTGCAGCCTTGATCTCCTATGCTCAAGTGATCCTTCTGCCTCAGCCTCCTGTGTAGCTGGGACTATAGGTGTACCCCATCACCCTTAGCTAATTTTTAAATATTTTGTGGAGACAAGGTGTTGCTCTGCTGCTCAGGCTGGTCTCAAACTCCTGCTCTTAAGTGATCCTCCCACCCTGGCCTCCCATAGTGCTGAGATTATTAAAAAAAAAAAATGCCAGGTTTGGTCAGGTGCAGTGGCTCACACCTGTAATAATCCCAACACTTTGAGAGACTGAGGCGGGCAGATTGCTTAAGGTCAGGAGTTTGAGACCAGCCTGGCCAACATGGTGAGGCCCCCACCTCAACTAAAAATACATTAAAAAAAAAATTAGCCTGGTATGGTGGTACATGCCTGTAGTCCTAGCTACTCAGGAGGCTGAGGCAGGAGAATCACTTGAACACGGGAGGCGGAGATTGCAGCGAGCCAAGATTGCACCATTGCACTCCAACCTGAGCAACAGAGCAAGACTGTCTCAAAAAAAAAAAAAAAAA
>PVKV010035752.1:0-16296 GCA_004027835.1 Alouatta palliata
CAGATCAATGAGACAGAAAATTAACAAGGATATCCAGGACTTGAACTCAGACCTGGACCAAGCAAACCTAATAGACATTTACAGAACTCTCCACCCCAAATCCACAGAATATACATTCTTCTCAGCACCACATCACACCTACTCTAAAATTGACCACATAATTGGAAGTAAATCACTCCTCAGCAAATGCAAAAGAATGAAAAGCATTAACAGTCTCTCAGACCACAGTGCAATCAAGTTAGAACTCAGAATTCAGAAACTAACTCAGAACCGCACATAAACCAACAGAACATAAACCAACAGATCAAAATAGAGAGCTCAGAAATAAATTTACCCACTTACAGCAATTGATTTTTAACTAAGGTGCCAAGAACATTTGGGAAAATATAGTCTGTTCAATAAATTGTGCTGGGAAAAAATGGATATCCACATTAAGAAGAACAAAAATAGACCACTCCCTTTTACCATATACAAAAGTCAACTCAAAATGAATTCAAGGCTTCAGTACAGCTCGTGACCAGCATGTGCAACATGGTGAAACCCCATCTCTACAAAAACTACAGAAATTAACCAGGTGTAGTGTCATACACCTGTAACCCCAGCAGCTTGGGAGGTTGAGGCAGGAGAATTGCTTGAGCCTGGGAGGCGGAGACTGCAGTGAGCTAAGATTGTACCACTGCATTCCAGCTTGGGAAAAAAAAAAAACAAACAAACAAACAAAAAAAAAAAACGGTGGAAATGTTTCATAACATTGGGCTAGGCAAGAAATTTTTTAAATAAAACTTCAAAAGCACAGGTAACAAAAGCAAAAATATACAGATAGAATTACATTAAACAAAAAAGGTTTTGCATAGCAAAAGAAAGTATTAACCAAGTGATGAGACAACATACAAAACAGAAGAAAATATTTGCAAACCATTTACCAGACAAGAGTTAAAATCCAGAATATGTAAAGAACTTAAGCAACTCAACAACACAAAATAAATTCAGTTAACAAATGGACAACAGATCTCAATACACATTTCTCAAAAGAAAACATGAAAGCAGCCAACAGATATGAAAAAATGCTCAACATTACTAACCGTCAGGCAACTACAACTTCAAATTGCAATAAATATCACCTCTCTCCAAGCAGAATGATCATTATGAAAAAGACAACTGAAACAAATGTTAGAGAACATGTAGAGAAAGGGGAACCTTTATACACTTTTGGTGGAACTGCAAATTAGTACATGCATTACGTAAGAGAGTATGGATGTTCCCTCCCAAATTAAAAATAGAACTACAATATGATCCAGCATTTCCACTCCTAGGTCTATATCCAAAGGACATAAATCACTATATTGAAGAGATATCTGTATTGACATATTTTTTTGCAGCACTACTCACCGTAGCCAAGATGTATAATCAAACTGAGTATCCAACAACAGGTGAATGGATAAAGATGATATGGAATATATAAACAATGGAATATCATTCAGCTATTTAATAGAATTAAATTCTGTCATTTGCAACAACATGGATGAACTTAGAGGACATAATGTTATGTGAAATAAGGCAGATACAGAAATACAAATACTGCATGATCTTGTTCATATACGGAATCTAAAGAAAAAAAAAGGTGGAGGATATCACAGAAGCGGAGAATAGAACAATGGTTACCAGAGACTAGGGAAGCAAAAGAGGAGAGGAGGATGAGAAAAATTTTATTAAATGAAACAACCTTACAAATGGATAGAAGGAATAAATTCTGGCATTCTATTGCACAGTCACTAGGGTGACTGTATTTAACAGTAAAATATTGTGTATTAGAAAATACCAAGAAGAGGGGGTCCTAAATGTTCTCACCACAAATAAATGATAAATGCATCAGGTGATGGATACACTGATTACCCTTACTGGATCATTATACAACACAGATTTATATCAAAACATCATATTATACTCCATAAATATGGACAATTATAATGTGTCTCTTAAATAGGTGAATGAATTTTAAAATTTTTCATGTCAACTCCCCCTAAATTACTCACACTAAAGACAATAAAATTCCTTGTTGTTACTTGAAATATCTACATATCATAATTTTAAAAATCCAGTGTCTACTCTTTTTATAATATCCTATTTATCTCATGCCCTGGCTCCCATAATAAAGACCATTTGGACTTTTTAAAGCCTTGATTATTTATTCTTATCCTGTGAAGACCAACACCCTGCTTTTACATCCTAATTGCCTATCAAAACCTAAATACAAATTAATCCTAAAATCCTTACTCTTTTCTTTTCAAATACTATATATTTGAATGTTTGTACATTCCTATTGTTTGGCGAATGAGTGGTCATTAAGAAATTTGACTACCTGTGATCCCCTGGATCTCCTTATCCCAAAATATCTTCTACATAAACCCTTAAATTTTCAGTGGTGTATTATAGAAATCCTTCTTCTCCAATGATCTACTCACTCTAGATTTTCCTTGAACAAACTCTTACTGCTGTTTTCAACTGAAATTTATATGCTTATGGATACCAATTTTTTGTCAACATTCTAAATGTCTTCTTGTGAGCCTTGGACTCTGTGGTGGACATATTATCTTACAAGACCAACACAGATTTCTGAATTACCAGAGTCTCAAACTGAAAATACCATTTTCCACACTATACTAAATTGCATTTTCTTCAAAGCTTTCTTTTCAGTTAATGTCCGTTACTGTCATCAGCATCCAGCTAGGAACCTAGTGGTAATCTATACTACTTCCTCTCCTTTACCCTGAGCTTGTTCAAATCATCACCTAATATTTCTCCATCCTGACTTCTTTTCTCTTGCTTATGGAATGAAGTTAGTAGGGGCCTTGTAACTGTCCTTTTCCTAATCTGTCTGAAATTCATATTTCATGGAGAATCAGGAATTCTCTGTTAAAAACAAAAATCTTAACATTACATATTCATCCAATAAAGAAAATCCTTTTCTGGTTTCCTGTCTGCAAAATCCTTAGCATGATATATGAAATCTCTAATTACCTGTTCCTATTTGTATCACCGCTTATCTCTCACTATTCTTGTTTTAACATTTTACATCCTAATAGAATGGTCCCAATTTTTAAAATCTATTTGCCTAGATTTATAGTAATATAAACCTTACTGAAACACCCTAAGAATATAAAAATTATTTCCTCATTTTTATATAATAAAAAGTCAAGCAATTTATGCATTAAAAAGTTCATGGCATTATTTAGCAATTTTGCCACATAAAAGAATAATTGTGACTTTAAAATTTTGGTAAATATTATATGTATTCAAAATGAACAAATGATGATTTTACACATGTAAAATTGTGTAATGATTACCACAGTCTAATTAATTAACTAATTCATCCTCACTTACACTTTATCTTAGAACCCTGAAACTTGTTTACTTTATAACTGATACATTGTTCGCATAGACAGCATCTCCCCCATTCTTCCTACCTTCCAGTCTCTGGTAACCACTGTTCTACCCTCTGCTTCTATGCATTCAACTTTTTAAGATTCTGACCGGGCACCATGTCTCACACCTCTAATCCCAGCACTTTTGGAGTTCAAGGCAGGCTGACCACGAGGTCAAGAGATCAAGACCATTCTGGCTAATATGGTGAAATCTCATCTCTACTAAAAATACAAAAATTAGCTGGGCTTGATGGCACGTGCCTATAGTCCCAGCTACTCGGGAAGCTGAGGCAGGAGACACTCTTGAACCTGGGAGGTGGGGGTTGCAGTGAGCCAAGATCGTGCCACTGTACCCCAGCCTGGGTGACAGAGCAAGACTCCATCTCAAAAAAAAAAAAAAAAAAAAAAGATTCTACATATAAGTGAGATCATGAGGTACTTATTTTTTTGTGTCTGGCTTATTTCACTTAACATGATATTCTTCAGACTCATGTATATTACTCCAAATTGCAGATTTTCTTCCATTTTATGCCTGAATTACATTCCCTGGCAAACCCAGAACTTTCTGAAGACTAGACCACCTTTCAGCATGGCAGCTAAGTTCCAAGAATGGAAGTTTCAAAAACACAGACTCCAATGTACCAAAACTTGTTAAGTCTTTGTTTATATCACATTTTCTTTCCTTTTTTTGGAGATAGACTCTTGTTTTGTCACCCAGGCTGGAGGGCAGTGGTGTGATCTCAGCTCACTGCAACATCTGCCTCCTGGGTTCAAGCAATTCTCCTGCCTCAGCCTCCTGAGTAGTTGGGATTACAGGCATGTGCCACCATACCCAGCTAAATTTTATATTTTTAGTAGACACAAGGTTTCCCCATGTTGGCCAGGCTGGTCTCAAACTCCTGACCTCAGGAGATCCATCCACTTTGGCCTCCCAAAGTGCTTATATCACATTTTCTAATGTCCCATTTGTCAATTCTATGTCAAATGATCATGCACAGAATCAGTGTGGGAGGGAACTGCATGGGGTGTGAAGAAGAAAGAGTCTATGGCTGTTTTCATGCCCCAATGACAAAGATGAATAGTTATAACAGACACTGTGTGCCCTGCAGGGCCTTAAATATTTACTATCTAGCCCTTTACAGAAAGCATTTGCCGACATCTGCACTAATACATTGACTAACTGTAAGTTATTTTCATATATTTTAGCTACATGGGATTAAAGTGATATAGATGCTAATATACACACAAATACATATTAAAACACACACACACACACACACACACACACACACACACACACCCCTCAACTGGTATATTTTTTAAACTGAATTGAATATACAAGGGATCTTCAAAACATTCATGGAAAATATGTATTATGAAAGAACTAGGCAAGTGTTAAAAAAAAATTTGCACCAAAATAAACTCGTACAAATTGTCTAACACATCTGCCAGGACCTCAGTTGAAACATTGGAGAAAAAGCTGATCACACATCAGTTTGAAACGAATCCCTATTAGGAAAGTAATTCTGCTGAAATTGAAGCAAGAACACACACAAATTTATGGTGAAGATTAAGTGGAAGAATGGTGAAATCACTGAGTCTTTACAAAAAGTTTATGGGAGAACGCCCCAAAGAAATCACCAGTTTATAAGTAGATAACTCATTTTAAGAAAGGATGAGAGGCCAGGTGCAGTGGCTCACGCCTGTAATTCCAGCACTTTGGGAGGCCGAGGTGGGAGGATCACCTGAGGTCAGGAGTTTGATACCAGCCTCATCAACATGGAGAAACCCCGTCTTTACTGAAAATACAAAAAATAAATAAATTAGCCAGGCATGGTGGCACATGCCTGTAATCTCAGCTACTCAGTAGGCTGAGGAAACAGTCTCACTTGAACCCGGGAGGCAGAGGTAGCTGTGAGCCGAGATTGCGCCATTGCACTCCAGCCTGGGCAACAAGAGTAAAACTTCTCAAAAAAAAAAAAAAAGGAAGGGATGAGATGATGTTGAATATGAAGCCTGCAGCAGCAAATGATTTGTGTCAATTATCAAGGAAAAATTTTGTCTTATTTGTGCCCTAATTGAAGAGGAACAATGATTAAAAGCAAAAGCAATAGCTGCAACGCTGACACTTCAATTGGTTTAACTTACACGATTCTGACTAAAAAATTAAAGTTAAGCAAACTCTACTTGATGAATGCCAAAACCTTTGTACCCAGATAAGCTGGAGACAAGTGCTGAGCTTCCAATGGAAATTTTAAACAAGTGGGATCAAGATACTGAAGCACTTTCTCCAATTTTAACAGGACACAAAACATGACTTCATCCAGTACAGTTCTGAAGATGAAGCACAAAGCAATGGCTATCAAGAGGTGTAAGTGGTCCAGGTGAAAGTGTTCCAGTCAAGAGGAAGGGTCATGGCAGCAGTTTTTTGGGATGCTCAAGGCATTTTGCTTCTTGACTTTCTGGAGAGCCAAAGACCAACAACATCTGCTTACTATGAGAGTGTTTTGAGAGAATCAGCTAAAGCTTTAACAGAAACATTCCCAAGAACACTTCACCAGAGTCCTTCTTTATCATAACAATGCTTCTACTCATTTCTGTCTTCAAATAAGGGCAATTTTACAAGAGTTTCAATAGAAAATTATTAGATATCCATCTTAAGAGTCCTGATTTGGCTCCTTTGGAGTTCTATTCTGTTTTCTAATCTTAAAAACAAATCTTTAAAGGGCACCTATTTTCTTCAGTTAATATTTTTGTAGCTTTTAAGTCCAAGGGGTACATGTGCCCTTGAAATCCTTCTATACAAAGGTTTGTTACAAAGGTAAACTTGTGTCATGGGGTTTGTTGTACAGATTATTTCTTCATCCAGGTATGAAGCTCAGAATCCATTATTTATTTTTGCTCATCTTGTTCCTTCCACTCCAACCCTCTGATAAGCCCCAATGTGTATTTTTGCCCTCTATGTGTCCATGTGTTCTCATCAGTTAGCTCCCATTTATAAGTTAATAATGTTAAAATCATTAAATTCCCAGAGCCACCAATTCTTTAGGGATAGATAAATG
Organism: Alouatta palliata; assembly: GCA_004027835.1. Classification (NCBI taxonomy): domain Eukaryota; kingdom Metazoa; phylum Chordata; class Mammalia; order Primates; family Atelidae; genus Alouatta; species Alouatta palliata. The sequence goes on from PVKV010035752.1 coordinate 6,485, forward strand.
GCTGGTTTCAACCCTTACAAAAGCATCTTGAACTTCATGATGCTTATGTTGAAATATAAAGCTTATATTATTTTCGTTATCCATTTTTCCATGAACTTCTTGAAGCTCTCTTGTTAAGTAGAATGAAAATCAATAGACAAGTAAGTTTGAACAGTCATCTTTAAGCCACAAATACAGCATAATCTTTGAACAGGAAATTAAGGTTGTTGAAGTAAATGATTTTTTAAATGCCTTAAACTGTGATAATTTCCACTTTTCTACATAAATTTTAAAAGAATGTATCAACTATAATATACATATTATTTTTCCTTCCAGTTTCTTATGTATTTTCTTTAAGTAGTTAGATGCTTAACTAATAATGTTGGATGTTTAACTAATTGGTTTAGCTAATTATTTTAAGGTTTTTAAAAAAATAACAAAACATGTAAAGGTAAAGAGTTCCCTATCATGCTTGTATTTTTTATTTTTTAAGTTTAATTTCAGTTGCAAAAGTTGAATTAAAAATATGAACTAATTTTATCTATCTGGTTATTTAATTATTCCATCAGTTACTTAGAAGTATATTAGGATAAATGTGTGTGTTTGGTTTCCAAATCTTATTTTTTTGGTTTTTCTTAGTTATCATTTACTGTATTATTTATAACTTATATTTCCAAGCTAACTACATGTTGATCATGGAAATGTTCTCTATGATATCAATTTGTTGATATTTGTCAAAATGTTTATTAGCCTTAAATATGGTCAATTTTTACAATTATTTTATTAGAGTTTAAAAAGAGTCTGAATCATTCTTTATTCTTCCTCTCTGCCTCTTTCTCTCTTTCTTTTGCAGAGTTCTACATATACCTATTAGAGTGCTATTAATTACATTGTTGAAATTTGCTCTAACTTTATGTATTTTTAGTAATCACAGATAATTGTGGTAGTCCATAAAATTCTAGTGTGCTATTTATTGTTAAAAGAAGACTATGCATGCTTATTTCAGAGTAGACAAGACTAATAATTATTTTTTTCATATCACAGTGATTTTAGGTTGCAAAGGAATGGTGCTGATTCACATGTCATTATATTCTCCGTTGTTTATATTACACGTCAGGCAATAACATTTAGACTCAATATATATTTGGTCACAACATCTCAAAAGGCATGCAAGCTCTCTCAGTATGCAATTACGTTAAATGAAAAAGCTTTTTCTCATTTTTTAAAAAAAGTCTTTCAAAACTGGTTTTAGAAGGAGGAAAAGGAAATTATCAGAGCTTTGTGGATCAAAGAAAAATCTAAATAAATGTTTTCTTTTTATTTTAATTTAGAAGTACAAGTATAGAAAGAGCTCTTAAAAAGAGTTGTAATAATGTGAATTTGGAAATATCTCTTTACCTCAGTCTCAGTTTCCTTGCTCATAATATGAGGAAGTCAGATCTTCTGTAGTCTAATATGACTCTCTTCCAATTAAAAAGTATGTATGTCCATGATGATAACTATGGATGACTGTGGCTAATTAAAATGTTATGAAGTAGAGTACAGATATCAAAGAAAGATTTTCAAATTACATGATGGCAAAATACCCATGCTGTTCCAGTTGTAGATATTTGAGGATAGGACGTGCTCTGTGATACAGTATATGGAAATATATTGCTTCACTGTTAAATAAATAGAAGGGGACTAAACATATTCCCACACATGAAGGCCATTAAAACAAGCTAGCCTCAGTGTTATCTGGGGCTATCATGACTCCATCACCAGCTTTCCCTGCTGTCTTCTAGATGCTCAAGATTCTCAGATATATTGCTCCAGAGTTCAAGAGAATTTGGCATCAGATGGACATGGACTTGAACTTCAGTCTATTGCTTACTCTACTAGCCACATTTTGGAAAAGATGTTCATTAAGTTTCTCCTAAACATATCTACGTGTGTGTGTATACATAGATGTGTATGTGTATATATGTATGTACATATGTATATGTGTATGTGTGTATATGTGCGTATGTGTGTATATACATGTGTGTATATATGTATACATGTGTACACACACATACACACTCTCTATATACATATAGCTAATTCCTGATTTATGATTTAATGAAAAGTGTTTTAAGAGTAGCTTAAACACTTGGCCAGGCATAGTGGCTCATGCCTATAATCCCAGCACTTTGGGAGTCCTAGGTGGGCTTATCACAAGGTCAGGAGTTCGAGACCAGCGTGACCAACATGGTGAAACCCCATCACTACTAAAAATACAACATTAGCCAGGTGTGGTGGTGCATGCCTGTAAATCTCAGATACTCGGGGGGCTAAGGCAGGAATTGCTTAAACTAGGGAGGCAGAGGTTGTAGTGAGCTGGGATCATGCCACTGCACTCCAGCCTGGGCAACAGAGCAAGACTTTGTCTCAAAAGAAATATATAGCTGTGTTATATTTTATTTAGGCATATAGATATATAGTAATTGGCAGTTGTAATCTAGCAACAGAGACAGATTATTAAGCAGGAAGCAGTTACAATAAAAACAATATCAACTGTTGAAATAGCAATGCCTTCTTATGTCACTATTGAGGTGCATAATAATTTCCCTTTTTAAGGCATTTCCAGACATCATGACATTAATTCATTTAAGAGGATCACATTCAAACTATTCTATTTGCTTTCTTGTGTTATTTAATATGATATATGGACTAACCATCAATAGAAATATTATGTGGATGACTGTGAACTTTAAATATATTGCTCATGAATGTTATCATCCTAATATTCCATGCCAAGAATTTAGCCTAAAAAATGATGAAGAACATCCTCAAATTTACACAAAATTCCATAATGCCCAAGTGGTCCAAGACCAGGCAAGACCAAGAGGTTAGTTAGAAATAAAATGAGGGCATAGACAACTGTTTTCTATCACCATATCTAAGAGATGGGTGGCATTTTCTTTAAATAGGGTGAATCTTTTCCTTCTGTGTAATGTTGTAATTGAAGACAGGCAAAGCTAACACACATTTTAAAAAGTGTAGAAGGCAAAAGGAGACATGAATGAGTGTCTGCAGTCCTGGTAATGTTCTCTTTCTTATCAGGTCCCAGAGTACGTGGGTGTTTTGACTTAGGGAAAATTTATAGAGCTGAACATTTATGATTTGTGTACTTTCCTATGCATATTAGGCTCAATAAAAGATTGCAGCAAAAATTACAGAGACATAAATAGTTCATTAATCCAACCTTTCAAATACAATGTTTTTTCTAATATGTATGTTATCTAAAATAGGTAAGATGTTTTAATAGATGTTTTTATTAACTATAAAATCTTGTAAATAAAATTATGAATGTAGACACTATTAATATATATAATTCATAATTCAACTATGAATTGAATTATATGAACTGCATTAACAGTATATTCATAATTCAATTACCATGAATTTTAAAATATTTTCTATATTTTTCTTAAATAATTTGATCACTTCTTTTATTTTTATTTTATTTATATGTTGAAATGCCTAATCTGTTTTTCTCAGTTGATTTTTTAGTGTATGGAATCATAGTAGAACAGGAAACATGAATTATTAGTAAGTAAATATAGGCTACTTATGAAAAGAACACTCTATTAGAGGAATAATGTAGTATTAAGATATTCAAGTTTTGCAAAGTGAATTAATATAGCAAAGTATACATGAGCTCATGCTGATAATTGTTAAACAAAAATGAAGCAGTGTAGGGTAGGCAAACAAATTCAAGCACCTACAGGAAGTCACATGTGAGTAAAATAGTTGCAGGTGGGTTGAAAACTAGCAGCAGAGGCTGCTGTCAATTGGAAAGAAAAAAAAACCATCTAAACACATTGAAATTCACATTTTATTAAAATCCTGGAAAAGCCAAACTTGTAGCCAAACATATAGATCTGTGACTGCACCTTGTCTGCAGGTGCCTTTTTGTGATACATTTTAGATGAACTTTTCTGACCTACTGACATAGGTCCGGGAAGTGTGAGGTTGAAATATCTGAGCCCTTCTGTGAATTGACATCCTTGCCTAGGTTGATTTTTCTTAACATTTTAGTACATTATTTGATTTGAAAGGGAGGATGCCCTCAATACCTCAGGTTTTTAGTTGATTCTCAGACAATCTGTATTAACTGCAAAAGGTGAATGTGCTTGCAGATGGAGAAGGAAGAAGGGGTTCCCTCAGGCAGCTGCCTTCTATTTTTCCGCTATAGGAATAAGCAGCAAAGGACATGAGAGCAAGTGGAGGAAACTTCAAAAACAGAAGAGGAGTAAAAGTCTTGCAGTTACGGAAGAAAGAAGAAATTATGGAGCTAGGGATGATCCAGAAAAAAAAAAGTATTGAATTAAATAAACTGAAAATAAATGGATTCTCTCTAAGAATATTTATGAAAATTTAAAGGTCAACAGTTTGAAGGAGGGGGGAAGGTGAGGAAAATATGATTTTAGCCCCACTTAGAAATATCATAGAAGCTACCTTAAAAAAATGACTACAGCCTTAGTCAGTAATTCCCAAAATAGTATAATCATGTTCTATTTGGAAATAGGGCAAATGAAAGGAAGTACTTACAGCATTCCAGTGGTGATGAAAATATAAATACATTGAAAAAGGCTTTAGTTTTTTTTTTCATGATCCATAATTCTATGTTATTGTAAATTGGTATTTTGTGATTGATTTTTTCCTGAACTATTATGTCCTTCCTTAAAGAAATTCTTGATGCTGATAAATTAATCCTTACCTGAATAGATTCTATGGATTTATATTCTACAAAATCTTTAGAATTTTGGGCTTAACCATTTGGTTAAGATCATTAAGGATTATTTTACATCTTTGCAAAAATTATTTTGGTTATTCACATTGTGTCGCTCAAGATAGGCTAGACAATACATAATTAACAAATCAATTTTTAAGCCAAACAAAAGGTTTATTGTTCATGCCACATGTTAATCACAGACTGAATAAGATCTCTCCTGAACAGTGTTGCTCAGCAATTCAGGCTGCCAAAGAATTTCCCATCCGCAAAGATGTTATTCCTAGCAGCAAGGAGAGGAGAAAAGCTGAAAACTATTGGATGGCCTTTTCATGATCTCACACTGGAACTGAAGTATATCATTTCTGCTCAGATTTTGCTGGGCCAACTTTGTCGTATAGCCCCAGTAATTATGAAGAAGTCAGGAAACAGGGAAGCATACAGAATTTTTGGAGAGCATATCTTCCTTGATAAGATGGAAAGAGCACAGAATCTAGTGATCAAAGGAGCTGGATTCTAATATAATCTCTGCAGGACCTTGGGCAAGTTTCTTTCTCCCCCAAGGCCCTCCCTAGCATTACCTGCAAAAGAAAACGCTCCTTCCTTCTGCTTTTCAGCAACATCTTCAGAATGACAATAATGAAATAGATAAAGTATCTACCTTAACCTGTCTCTCCAATTCCAACACATCGTAGGCACCTCTACAGATGGCTCTGAAACAATTCTTCTCTAAAACTAAAGATTCAAAATGATATAATTTCCTGCTTAATAGTTAGATTGTAATCTCTAATGGAAGACACAAGTTTACTCAAGACATTTGTCCCAAAATGGCCTTTTCTTAGATCATCCTATCATTGTTCTTTGAATGGGTTACAGGTTTACGAAAGACGTTTAGCCCTTCAGTGCTTGAGCATCTACACAAACCCTGAGGCAGTTGGAATATTTTCATCTGTCATTTCCAAACTAAGCTGACCTCTTACACTAGGATTCCAAATAAATACAAATATTTTTCTGCAGTTATGCATTAAAAGGTTAAAACTATTAACCAAAATGATGACCTAAATATTTTGTTACTTTCCAGTTATATAAATCTAATTATATTCCCAAACTACATGATAGCTGTCTCCTCTCACTCACTTAAAACTAACTGTTTTGGAATGGAGGACTGTGTCTGCAGGATATTGCATTTCCCTCTGGTTTTTACAGCATCTCTCCAACCTTGACACAACGCTTACCTGCTTTTCCAGATCATTAATGAGAGTGTTAAATAAGGCTGGGCCCAGTACCAATCCTTCGGGCACCCTGCTAGACACCTGTTCTAATTTGATATTCCCCCATTTATCATTACTTATGTTTGCTGAGCTTTAGCCAGTCTGTTCTTGGCCTAACAACAGAAGCACAGTGATTCTTGGTAAGGCTGGCTGTGTGAATGTATTTACATTCCTGAGGCCAAAAGCCACTGATTCTTAATCCAACAAAGGATTTCTTTATGTCACTTGCTGGGAAATGTTTTCAGTAGAAATAATCATCACAAAGTCTTAAAAATATTAATTTGAAAAATTAAGAGTTGTGGAATAAAAGCTGCTGAGTAATCATCATCTATAAATCAACAGTTGAAGTTAAATTTTCCAAGAATTTGCTGTGCATTCACATAGAGTAAGATGTCTAGTACTTGAGACTTGAAATAAAGCAGCTGAAATGATTATTGCCTTCCTTGGTAAATCTGTTCTTTCCTTTATAGGCCCTCTACCTTGATTAATGTCATCTAGGGACATTCACACATTGCCCCTATCATTTCTACTGCCGCCCCCACACCTCTCCTCCCATCCGATCATCAACTGACAGACCTCTTAATCTCAGAGGGGTCTATTGCACTGCTTGCTATGATATTCTAAAAAACAAAAAATCCATTTGTAGTCAGACAAACCTTTCTGAGCCAATGAACTCTATAATCTTGAGTGAGTCACTTATGCTGAATTCTGAAATTCAATATTCTCATCCCTAAAACAGAGGGAGATAATGTTTACATCATAAGATTATTGGGAGAATATTTAAAGATAGGAACCATTATTAAATCCTCAATACTCTGCTTCCAAAATGTAGGTGTTATGTTACATTTTACCTCCCTGTCCCATACAATAACCTGGTCTCCTGCTTTCTAGTCTGTCCCCTCCCTCTCTGCGTTTACCTAACACTCACTATTGTATTTTTGTGTTGAGACAGCGTCTCACTCTGTTGCCCAGGCTGGACTGCAGTGACATGATCTTGGCTCGCTGCAACCTTTGTCTCCTGGGTTCAAGTGATTCTCCTGCCTCAGCCACCCAAATACTTGAGATCACAGGTGTTCCCACTATACCCAGCTAATTCTCTTTGTATTTTCAGTAGAGAGAGGGTTTTGCCATGTTGGCCAGGCTGGTCTCAAACTCCTTGAGCACAAGCGATCTGCCCACTTTGGCTTCTCCAAGTGCTGGGATTACAGGCTTGAGCCATTGTGCCTGGCCCATAATTATCTTTCACTTAATGACAAATCAAATTATGTCATTTTCTTCTCAAAAATATCTTATTATGGCTATGATTTTCATGGAAAATAATATTCACAGTCCAGAATGTCATCTTGTATTAACCCACTTGTACAACTTGAAATTAGAATATCATTCTGCATTTTCTGAGACTATATAAACCTTTGCATATATACTCAAAGAATATATAGTTACTTTCTTATTTAGAAATAATTATTCCCTTCTCAATTTCTAAAGCCCTAAATTTAAATATCTATAGCTCTTACAATTTGCCAGACACAAATTTTATCACTGAGCATACAGCAGGCAATAAAACAGGCCTTCTCTGTAATCATGGAGCTTTCTCTCCATGGAGACAGAGAAAATAAACAGTAGATATGTGCTACGGCACCAGTCAAGGCTGGGTGCTTTTAATATATGCTGGGTGATCATGAAGGCCACTTTGAATAGGTGATATTAGCACAAGGAACAGAATGAAGAAATGAGCCATGAAGAGGTCTGAGAAAATGTTCTGGGCAAAGGGAATAGCAAATGAGATGTTCTATGAGAAAACATTCTTAGTGTTTCCAAGGAATAGTATAGGCAAACGAATGAGGTGTGGAGAGGTCCACTTCAGATCTGTACAGCTCCTTCCAGAGTGTAGAGTTGCTTCTAGGAATGGGCTGCTCATTCAGAAACTACATTTCCCAACTCCCCTTAGATCAGGTGTGTCCACTGGCAAGTTCCTAAATGTACAATGAAGGCAAAACTGGTAAGTGACATTTCTGCACCAAAGCAGTGAAGAAAGAAATCTGTCCACTCAACCCCATCTCCCCTCATTTGGAAGTAGAAGGCTCTGCATTCAGATAATGTGAACACAGAAATATTTTTATTTAAAAACTTATTTATGTATTTTGTAAATTTCTGTATATTATGATGGAATGGTTTTTTTTTTTGAAGAATCATACTTAGATTTACCTTTATAAACTTTAAATGTTTAATAATTATAGATACATAATAGTCATAATATGCTATGGAGTGCATGCAATATTTTGATACAGTGTATAATAATTAAATCAGAATAACTGGGATATCTATCACCTTAAGCATTTGTTGGGTTTTTTTTTGTATGTGTGTTAGAAATATTACAATTCCACTCTTTTAGTTATTTCAAATTATACAATAAATTATCTAGTTAGATATATACAATGTAATATTATTCAGCCATAAAAAAAGAATAAAATCCTATCATTTGCCACAACATGAATAGAACTAGAGGACATTGTATTAAGTGAAATAATTCAGGCACAGAAAGTTAAATCTCATGTTCTCACTCGTATGCGGGAGCTAAATTATATTGAAATCATAAATATACAGAGTAGAATGATGGTAACCAGAGGCTGGGAAAGGTAGTGGGAAGGGGGCAAAATGAAGGCACGGTTAATGGTCACAAGCATAGGTAGATAGAAGGAACAGGGTCTAGTGTTCGGTAGTAGCAAAATAAGATGACTATAGTTGACGACAATGTATATTTTGATGTTTTGACATCTTAAAAAATAACCCTCTCTGGCTAGTGAGAGACTGCCCCGCCTGTAGCTAGTAAATTCTTAGATAGCAGATAGCAAAAGGCTCAGCTTAGAGTATGCCATTGACATGCAAACTAGCCAATCCAGAAGCATGTCTCTTTAATCTGGTTCATACACCCCAGAAGGCAGTATCCCTTTGTCTTCATCATCCCAGGAACAGGTACAACACAACTAGGTAGGAGCACCCCAATAGTGAAGAATCTGCTGGAATTATTCAGACTAGGTAGTCTGAAGCTGTTTACCTTCCCCTGCCTTGCCTTTGCCCTAGAATTCCCAGCAAAGGCTCTAGCCTCTGCTTTTCCCTTGCTACTTTTGCCTTCCTTTTCTGCTACCTGGACCCAAACCAGACCCTTTCTCTGTGACACAGCTTGGTGTGCCATGACTCCTCTCTAAGAATCTTGAGAATAAAATCCTTGTTTTCTTGTGCCTCCCCTGTATCTTCTCATGGGGCAGCATCTGACTGATCATCACATAAAAGAACACAAAACATTTCTTATGGATTGGTGCCAGAGCATTACACTAATTAAGAGACTCAGCATGGTGGGCACAGAGTGAACAAAGGGGTTAGAAGTAGGAGACTTAGAAAGGTGGTCAGAAAGCAGGTGGACCACGCAGGGCTATGGTGGACATGGTAGGACTTTAGGTAATATCCTTAGTATTAAAAAAAAGACCTGGAGGGTCTTGAGAATGTATCTAACTTAGTTTTAAAAGAATAATGTTGGACATATATAATGCTGGGCACATATACACTATGGAATCCTACGCAGCCATAAAAAACGATGAGTTTGTGTCCTTTGTAAGGACATGGATGAACCTGGAAACCATCATTCTCAGCAAACTGACACAGGAACAGAGAAACAAGCACTGCATGTTCTCACTCATAGGTGGGTGTTGAAGAATGAGAACACAACAACACAGGGAGGGGAGCATCATACACTGAGGTCTGTCGGGGGGAAATAGGGGAGGGACAGTGGGGGGTGGGGAGTTGGGGAG
>PVKV010035753.1:0-15952 GCA_004027835.1 Alouatta palliata
TTGCAGTGAGCCGAGGTCGCGCCACTGCACTCCAGCCTAGCGCCTGGTGACAGAGTGAGACTCTGTCTCAAAACAAAAACAAAAAAAAGCTTCCAATATTTTTTCTAAAGTGTTTTTAGCATTTTGCTTTGCTACTAGCAGTGCAATAGATTTCCAGTTGCTTCATGGCCTCACCATCAATTTAGGAAATAGATAAAACCATGTGGTCAGCTACATTTTAATTTTAACCAATCTAATACATGTGTTAAGCATCCAAAAATGTACATATTGGCAAAAATATCATGTAAATAAAAATGGTCTATTCAAGATATTCATGCACACAAGACTTAAAAAGATCTTTTTGTGAAAATACGCTTGAAGTGATAAGTTGGAAACAATAGCAATAAACCCAGAAGGTCCTATGAAATATATAGGTAGGAAGATTAAATAAGTTAGAAAAATCCATTGTCTAAAGAAGCAATTTTTTAAAGCTCAGCATAGTGGCTGTATGCACACTACATGTATGTCATTGTCGATGGTGACTTGCAGATATGAAGAAGCATCAATCTTATCCTGTTTATGGTGAGACCAAAATGTAGCCATCTTTGTGAATCCCATTCTTGTTCAAATGTACAGAATTTCTAAATCTTTCTACTTCAGAGTGCTCTAATTTCTAATAAACTCTTGTAATGTACTGCCTTTCATGTAGCATATTAGTAGTTTTAATGGACAAATGTAGTTAAAGACTTGATTTTACACTTATGTAGATGTCTAGAAAACTACCGAACTCATTTCTCTTCTGTAAAATAGAGATAAAAATACATTTCAAGTATCTTTATCAGGGTTACATGCTGAAGCACTATAGATTATTCACTATAGTAACTTACTTTTTTATCACATGATTACAATGTCCATGAGACAAATATACATTTATTGAATAAATCAACAATAGGATGTTTGAATTATAAACAGAAACACATAGCTTCAGTGTGTATTCTCATGAGTAAAAGTGAGATTATTCAGCAACTAGACCAACATAATATTTAAATAATATTGTAAATAAAACTAGTTTTGTGATTCTTTAGGTTATATTCTCTCCAGTATACAGTTTACAATAGCAAAATAAAGCTATAACCATATCCTACAGTGGGTGACAAATAGCACTTGCCAAATTTTAATGCCAATGTCTCCCTTCAGTGAACAAGTTTCATTAATTAGCTTTAAATTTGGCAGAAGCCTTACTGTTAGAAACTCAATAGCAGACACTTCATTATAAGTCCAGTCAGTACTCATAAGTGATGATTGAATCTAACTCAATATAAACCCAGCCATTTGCCCTTATAAGATTGTGTGGCAGGTAAAATCCACTGTTCTTACAAAAACACACAAGGCCCAAAGTCGACGTCAGTTATATCCATCTTACACTATTAACACATAGAGTGACTTAAAGATGCTTCCCAAAGCAGTAACATCTTTCTCTACTTCTCACAAAAAAAGAGAGTTAAATGGAGTTTTAATTAATAAATTTATAATGAATATAGATGTTCATACAATATGATTCTTAACTCTGCATGGCTGCTTCTGAAATTCAAATCACATAGCTGAACACATTAGAATAGCATAGTCTCTCCATAATGACATATGCCAGATTTGTGTGTGTCTCTTTTTGTGGCAAATAATTTCTCTAATTAATTTCTTTCACAGAAATGAAAGTGATTCTTACCTGCAGGCTTATTCTCTAAAGTTAATGCATTTTGGCATTGTGAGGTATGGAAATAGCTAAAGCTGTGTGAAATATGCCACTAAATATTTCCTGAAATCTTATAATAAGAATAATTTATGGACTAGCCAAAAATTAATATCTATGATCAAAGATGACTATTGTGAAATATGACAATATAAAACATTATCTATTAATGAATGAATTTATCTAATTTCTGTGAACATTTTACTTTTTATCCAATGACTCATTATCTCTGATGTACTTCTCTAGCTTTTACATGTTTTAGCTTTGTTTACTCACAATTTCCCTTAGTGGTGGAAGATTAACACCGGTTAGTACAGGAACTTCCCATTTAGTTGTGCTGCAAACCTGTTGCTCTCCTTGTTGCTGCTGAGGAAATACTTGATACTTTGCACATTTTTATGTGTTCTTTTTCCTACTGTGTCCCTTTGCATGACTAAAATGGAAGCCGACTCAATTCTGTATTGGAGAAAGTGAAAACAATGTCTAGACCCATAGTATTTGTTTCCGATGTCTGATGTAACAAATTACCAAAAACATAGTGACCTTAAGCAATGCCTGTATCCCCATTGTACCTAGGAAATAACTCACTTGCTTTGAAACTGGGTAACAGGAAGAAATTGTAACAGTTTGTAGGGCTCAGAGAAAGACAAGAAAATGTGGGAAAGGCTCATAGGTATAAAGTACTTGACTTGAGTTGAGACTTTGGATTGTAGACTTTTGAGTTAATGCTGAAATGAGTTAAGATTTTCGGGGACTGTTTGGAAGATATGATAGATTTTGAAATGGAGAACATGAGATTTTGGAGGGGCCAAGTGTGGAATTATATGATCTGGCTGTGTCCCCATCCAAATAGCATATTGAATGCCCATGTGTTGTGGGATGGATATAGTGGGAGGAAATTGAATCAGGGCAGCTGGTCTTTCATGTGCTGTTCTCATGACAGTGAATAAGTCTCACAAGATCTGATGGTTTTAAAAAGGAGAGTTTCCCTGCACATGCTGTTTTCTCTTGTCTGCTGCCTTATGAGATGTGCCTTTCGCCTTCTGCCGTGATTGTGAGGCCTCCCCAACCATGCAGAACTGTAAGCCATTAAATTTCTTTCTTTTGTAAATTGCCCAGTCTCAGGTATGTATCTATTGGCATGGTGAAACAGGCTTATACAGCTGGTTAAACAGGTTTCTTACCCTTACCTTTAGGAAAAGAACTACCACAGTTATGTTAGTAGTTGGTGGAGCTATATGTATACTTTATCTTTTCTCTAACTGATATCTGCTTTTTAATGAGTAGGTACAAGTATGAAGTTAATGAAATATATTCTAGTTATGTTAGAATAATTTAATTTGCAAGTTTATTTGTGCATTTCAAGCTTTTGCAGACAAACTCCATAGAGATATATACTATATCCCTGAGAAAAATTACTGCAGAGATAAATACTCAGTCTTTCAGATATCTGCTACCACTTCCTTCCCTTTGTAGTTTAAAAACTAGCTTACAAACAGAGTGCACAGGAAAAACTGATACTGAAGATTCAACAAGGCCTCTAGACTTTCTGGGTTGTTAGCAAACTAGTTTGCTCCATGAACTGATGACTGTTGAGGTATGCCTGATGTTCTTGTACTCTTTGAGTGGCTGATTTATGAGAGTGGAGTAGCGACCATGTTCTTCCAGGCTCAACAATTCCAACCACAGAGGTATTATTTTTCCAACCTGACTTTTTACAAACCACATGCAATTAAGTAGCTTTGAAACCAACTCAATTGTCCCATAGAATTGATGCTTACTTTTTTTGTTTGTTTGTTTGTTTTAAATAAGCATAGAAATCAACACTCCCAGTCTTTAAACTTATGGAAATTACAGTTCTCTTCTCTGAGTTCGTTTTTCAGGAAACCAACCATCAGCTTTCTTAGATAGTATCAATGAACTGAAACTTACCAGATCATTGTATCTGCACAGTTAGACACTAGACCCCTCATCATCATAACTGCCTAAACGATCACCTGCTTCCTGTTAACCAACTCCTCTTCCTTAACTTTTGCTAATTCCGGTTTTCATGCATGCAGCTACATTTCTTCTCTGCTACATAAACCTCTGATTTTAGTTGGTCAGAGAAAAAGATTTGAGACAGCTCTCCCATGTCCTCAAATGCAGCACTCAATTAAAGCTTTCTTCCCTGGCAACATTTGTTGTTTCAGTGATTGGTTTTCTACACAGTGAACAGCAGGATGTAGACCAAACCTCTGGTGTTTTGATAACAATTTCATGTATTTTATTTGGAAGAATGGGACCCACAGAGCCTCTACATAGAATTATAAGACCCATGGTTTGTCAAAAAATTATTTAACTTACCTGTTTAGGTACTATCTAATAATGATTCATTGTCTCTGCATTGCACTAGGTTTCAAGTGCTTCCTACAAACTTGTATAGGCTCACAATTTTTCCCACATGAGCCTGAAAAAATACAGTTCCCCTCCTGATTTTCTGCTACTATGCCAAAGCTATGTGGAAGTTTCTAATTTCTCTCTAGCCAATAGGTGTGGGCCAAAGATGCTGATAAATTCAGAAACAAAACCTTAGTATATAATACTATTTTAGTGTAGTTATTATGCATTTTTTCTCCTTGCAAAACATCACAGTGATGTTTCCTTTAGAAAGGAAAAACGTAGCAACTTCTAAAACTATTTTTACATCTTGTCTCTGTTCTTCATGGCTGAGAAATCCAAATTCTTTAGTTACCAATGGAAGAACTAATACTTAGCTATGTTTTGGAAGTGTTTGTAGTTACTAATTTGAATTTGTACAACACATGCTATAGTGAAAATAAGTTGGATAGAGTTTCAATTTTGTATTTGGTTCTACTTTTTCCAGTATAGATGTTTATTTTGAATTTGGATTTTGGTATTAATTTATTGTATTAGTTTTTTCTTTTGCTAATAATCTAGATTATAACATCTAATGAGAAAAAATTTTATGGAAAAATCATTTAAAAAATTTGAGTCATTAAAACTATTATTTACTTATTTGTTTATTTATTTATTTTGAGATGGAGTATCTCCTTGTCATCCAGGCAGGATGGAGTGCAATGGTGCAATCTTGGCTCACTGCAACCTCTGTCTCCTAGGTTCAAACAATTCTCCTGCCTCAGCCTCCCGAGTAGGTGGGATTACAGGCATATGCCACCATGCATGGCTCATTTTTTGTGTCTATATGTAATTCATTGTTTTGGTAAAATAACTTCCTCATTAGATCAGAAAATATTAAGTGAGTGAAAGACATTTTTCTAGGCTTCTAAAAGTAGGATGACTATCTTATACCAATTTAGTATAAATATTTAAACTAATCAATTTAAATCATAAGGAAGTTATTCATGCCTAGGATAACAAAATAAGAAAATTCTTAAGGCAAAAACTCATCTTTTGTGTATTATAAATAGTGATCATTTGTGCGAGATTGAAGCATTGTTTAGATAAAGAGCAAATAGTAGGTATTTGAGATGATCACTTCAACAGCATGTGAAGAGCTTGAATTTCAACTGCATAAGGAGCCAATGAAGATTTTTTAAATAGGTAAATGATATAAAACTTTACAATGTCTAAGTCTGCCCTTAGCACCTCTTACTACTCTGACTGCATAGATCCCTCCTGGCTGTCACTCTGTAGCAAAGGCAATTCCACTCCTCACCACTCAGCATGGTCTGGAGATCTCATCCTAGAAACATAAAACTCTATATGTCTTTTGCCTCAGAAGATAGAATTTCTATCTCAGTCAAAATCCTGTTAACACTAACAAATTCCAACTGTTTGATTTTTTCTTTTTTTTGTGTGTGGAATAACTTCAAATAGGATTAATCTCATCTTCAGGAAAATGCCACATTATGTTCTTGCAGAATTTCCTGAACTAGGGTAAGTTAAATGGTATCAGAATGTAATATAATACTTTATTGTTAGTATGTCATGAGCTAGTCATTCATTAATAGTGCTATGCATAGGTAAATATTCAAGACAATATACTTTTAAAAAATGCCTATAACATAAAGTAATGTGTGTGTGTGTGTGTGTGTGTGTGTGTGTGTTTTGCTTTCTTTAGTTGTTTTTAGTTCTGAATCTCAGACTTGTGATTCATATACAAATAGTTTCAACAGTACAATCAGCTGATCAAGAGAAAGCACTAATTTAATTATGCATGCATAATTCTTCAAATTGCTGAAAGTTTTATGTCAGATTTGCATAGGTCAAAGGAAATGTACTTTCATTATTTGCTGATGCAGGAACATGTGTTTCTGTGGAATTTTAATTCAGGTAACTTTAGGAATAATTTTCTACCAGAAGCTAGATAAATTTTTTTTAGGTGTTATTCTAAGGGCCTGAGGAAATGACTGATACTGGTTGGAATTTAAAATGCATACACTACAAGTAGAAATTTTCAGAGATTGCAGTGTGGTTATATCTGAATGAGACTTTACAAGGATTAACATTATATAGGGATTATGCTTGGGATTATCATTTACACATCCCATGAAAGATTCTTTCAGAGTGTAGATTACTGAATGTCAAGGTAAACAATAACTATGATACATGCATTGATGTCATCATATGTAAGCAAGAGAAAGGGGAAAATTCTGCCACTATTTGCACAATAGATAAACTACTCTTCTCCTGGGAGTGGTAGAACATGGCCTAGAAAATCAGAAATAACTAATTCCAGACACATAGTAATGACACATAGGTCAATGCTTATTTATAATAAGTATTGTTTGCTAAGAAGTGGTTGACTAACCACAACCCAAAAAAAGGTTGTGGACATTATGTTGCTGATAAAATCAAACAGACTATGTACTAGTCTGTTTTCATACTACTGATAAAGACATACCTGAGACTGGGCAATTTACAAAATTTGTTTATTAGACTTACAGTTCCACGTGGTTGGAAAGGCCTCACAAGTATGGCAGAATGTGAAAGGCACATCTCACATGATGGGAGACAAGAGAAGAGAGCTTGTGCAGGGAAACTCCCCTTTACAAAACAATCAGATCTCGTGAGACTTATTTCCTACCATGAAAACAGCACGGAAAATTCTTGCCCCTATGAATTGATTGCCTCCCACTGGATCACTCCCAGAACAAATGGTAATTCAAGATGAGATTTGGGTAGGGACACAGCCAAACAATAGTATTCTGCCCCTGGCCCCTCCCAAATCTCATGTCTGCACATTTCAAAACTAATCATGCCTTCCGAACAGTCCCCCAAAGTCTTAACTCATTTCAGCATTGACTCAAAAGTCCACAGTTCAAAGACTCATCTGAGACAAGGCAAGTCCCTCTTGTCTATGAGCCTGTAAAATCAAAATGATATTAATTATTTCCTACATACAATAAGAGTATATAGGCATTGGGTAAATATAGCCACTCCAAATGGAAGACATTGGCCAAAACAAAGGGGCTACAGGTCCAATGGAAGTCCAAAATACAGCAAGGCAGTCAAATCTTAAAGCTCCAAAATGCTCTCCTTCTATTTCATGTCTCCCATGCGGGTCACACTGATGCAAGAGGTGCATTTCCATGGCCTTGGGCAGCTCTGCTGGACCTCAACCTGGACCTCATTGTTCATATCACTATTAGCATTTTGTCAAAGCCATTCCACAAGTCTCTAGGAAGTTCCAAACTTTCCCACATTTTCCTGTCATTTTCTAAGCCCTCCAAATTATTCCAACCTCTTCCTGTTACCTACTTCCAAAGTTACTTCCACATTTTTGGGTAACTTTTCAGCAATGCATCAACTCTGATACAAATTTACTGTATTAGTATATTTGTACACTGCTGAAAAAGACATACCCAAGACTGGGAAATTTACAAAAGAAAGAGATTTATTAGACTTACAGTTCTATATCGCTGGGAAGGCCTCATAATCATGGCAGAAGGTAAAAGGCACATTTCACATGACAGCAGACAAGAGAAGAGAACCTGTGCAGGGAAACTCCCTTTTTAAAAACCATGAGATCGCATGATACTTATTTGCTATTACAAGAACAACATGGGAAAGACCTGCCCCCATGATTCAATTACTTCCCAGTGGATCCCTCCCACAACATATGGGAATTCAATATGAGATTTGGATGGGGACACAGCCAAACCATATCAGACTACTATGGCAGTTCACTAAACGTCAGATCAATTAATGAAATGCCAGATATGAAAGACTAATTATATTCATATGCTAAAAATAAGAAATTCAGTTGCATAGTGATAACTAGGTTTCTCATTTCTTAACAGGGATTTCAAAAACAAACACTGCTTTTCAATTTGGTAGTTATGAGTGTTACTTAATTTCAAGTATGTTAAAATTAATGACCAATATCATCACTGTAATATTTTGTCTACATGTCCCAAAGTATTGTCTTCATGTTACTTATATTAACATTATTGCTTCTATTAAGTAATATATTAGTCCAATATGATGTTAGGAGTTCAGTAGAGTGATTAGAAATTAAGACAGATGTTGAGATTAAACACTTTCTTAATTGGTGACTGCTTTTGGGCCAATTATGATGGTAATATTTTTCACTCTCTGTAGCAAGGTTTGCAGAGAACTAAAGGGGTCTACAAAGCTGGCTGTCCCTCTTTAACAGTTAAACTTACAGTGAGATTAAATAATTCTGTGTGTAAGTTAAAAGTTGAAACGAGATTTCATTTTGGACAACCAGCTATCACCAGGCTCAACAGGCTTGTCACCACTACTCATCAATTTTCCCACTATTTTGCCACATAGCTGGGTATGCCCTTTAATCACACTCACCTTGGGTAGCTCGTCTAGTTTCAGACTTGGTTATAGGTCTCTGTGTAAAGTTTTTTCCAGTTAATACATTATGCATAAGGTGTAAGGGCTTGTCTTTGCTTTTTAGTGCTTGATATAGTTCTTTCATCTTTCCTTTATACTATGTCTACTGCACCAGGGTAAAAATTTCTATCTCTTATACTTTTGTTTAAGGCAAATGGTTTAATTAAGATAGTTTGATAATATTTTTAGCGAGGTTTGGGGCTAGAGTTGGCTCAAAGTGATCAGGTCATAATGAAATCTTCTGGGTGTAAGCCGGATGCTCTGGGTTAAGCTACACTTTGGTTTGTCCAAGAACATTTTCCGGTATGCTTACCACATTATGACTTATCTTGTCTATACATGCATATAAAATTTTTAGTAATAGTGATTTCTAGAGTAATATTTTAGGAGAGTGATGGGCTGTGTGTGCATGCTTCATGGCCTTACTCAGCCAAGCATTTTGTTCTTGCTTTACTGCTAAGTCTTCCTTGAGCCCTTGTATTTCATAAAGTTTGTTGTGAGATTTCCTACATGTAGAAAATGTAGCCTGTTTCTTGTCAACTCATGAGCTACACCATGACCTAACATTTTCATGTGTGTACTTGTGCTTACTTTATAACCTTTTTATGATTTGCTGAAGGTGGCAATATAGGCTGGGGGCAAGAGGTGGTGAGGTGTATCGGGGTTTATCAGTTATAGAACAGGCTCCTCTAAGAGTGATACAAAGCCCCACCAAGTCCTTTGAGTTTTAAGCTGTTGCTTGTATTACTCTGGTGAATGGTTTTGTTAATGTAACTAATGGAGTTAGGGCTAAGCATAGTGGGGTATCTAATCCCTGTTTGGGTATTAACTATTGTGTCTTCAGAGTATTAAAGCCACTTTTGTAGTATATTTTATTTCAGCAGGAGTTTTTCTTACAATCTAGGTGGAGTTTAGCTTTATTGAGAGTAGAATTTAAACACTCTTTACACTGTATTTTGTTACTTGGGTTAATCGTATGGCAGTGGAGGCTGGCACGAAATTTACCAACCCTAGAGAATAGTATAGCTTAGTTAAACTTTCGTTTATTACTACATATTTACCACTGCTGTTTCCTGTGGGGGCGTGGTTGAGCAAAGGGTTTTCAGCAGCATTCCTGCATGCTCAATACCTGCTCCTTTTGATCTGGGTGATCTAGAGGACATTTCCACTGGGGCAGGGGATGTTTGCAAGTGTAATCTTACTAAAAGCTAATAAAAAGGCCAGGACCAAACCTACCTGATAATGGGGTTGTGTGGACATTTTCAGTGTCTTGCTTTGAATAATTATGTTACATTAACTGCATAAATACTTAAGTGTAAAAATTAAAATACAAGAAAGAAAGAAAGAAATGTAAGTAGTGTTTTACTGTTCTGGAAATTCAGTGTGTTTAAAGCTGATTTGACAGAGGTTTGCCTGAGAGGATCACTCATAATTACAGTATGATTGATTTAGGTTATGATACATGGGGCAGAGCTTTCAGAGGGATATGCTTAAGGTGTTATATTAGTATTCGGGTGTAAATTTAGTTACGATATTTATTACACAAAATGGAGGATTAATTTAGTAGAAGGGTCTTAAGATTTTTTTAGAAAAATTACGTTAATCGAGGAGTAGCTGTTGGGGTGTTCGTGATTAAAATACGATTTCTGGGTTGGTTTGCGTTTTAGTCTTTTGTTTTGGGGGTTTGGCAAGGGTCCGTTTACCTGGGTTGATCGTAAAGTCAGAGATGGAGGGAGGAGGGGTTTACGGATTTAATCGTAAATAGTTCCTGAAATTGAGTGTGCATGCATGAGCGTATGTACGCACGAGAACGTACCTACACATGTCAGCGTGCGTACGTGCATCAGCGTGCATACATGCGCCAGTGTAAGTCATGAGATGCGTACCTGCGTGAGCCCACCTGCGTGCTTGCATGTCTATTGATTGTTATGTACTTAAAGCATGAATTGATGAACACCTTATTGTTATTATGCCAGCCTAGAATATTCAATATTAACTTCAGCTTCTACAATTGATTTGGCAGGAATAAAATCTGGGTTCATCTACAGTCTATTCAGCGGGGACCAGGCCTTCAGCGATGGTGAGTGATGGCATCCCTCGAAGTTAAAAATACCAAACGCATGCCAGTGCTCCCGTGACTGGGTAATACGGTGGTAGTCATTAGTCCATTGACATGTCTTATTTAAGGGGAACGTGTGGGCTATCTTAGTTCTATGGCCCTGAAGTAAGAACCAGATCCCAGCTACAGTTTCATTATAGTCACTATCAGGTGTCATGGGCGCAGAGCAAGGAGGATAGCACTCCCGAGTGGGATGATGATTTCTCGGGGGTTGGTAGATTAAGATAACAAAAATTGGTAGGAGATACCCATGTTGACAAGGGATTTCTTGACTGAAATGTGCTATGTCTGATGAATGAATGTATGTACTGTGTAGTACTACTGTGTAGTAAGGATTTACAGTATGGGTTAACATACATGTGGGTTAGATTTTATTGTACAGTCAATAATAGATGTTTCATAGTTGATTAAGAAATTATGCTTATATGCATATGGACTCTGCATGTGGAAGATTATAATTTATGAAGCGTTAATATTTTTTAAAAACCTAAGAATGCTATAAATATCAGTAGATAAAGGAAACAACATACACAGGAATAAATGTAGCGTGATGTGCACTCAAATCATCTTCTCACTGTAGAATAATACTAACTAGCATTTTAAAAATCATTTTACATCATAGGAAAAGATAGGTTTATATATTTTATGATTTTACTTAGTTTAGTTAGCATAGCAAAATAGAGTGTATTTGAATTCTCATTAAACTTTGCCAGTTAACTATTAAAAATAGATACTAGTGCGTTACCAAATGTGTGTTTTTTCAAGTTATCCGAATTCATTAACAAGAAACCTCCAAGACTGGACTTGGCTTATACTCTGATAACTATTTGCCAAAATTCTTTTCTGATTTTGTTTCATATAAATGTTCATATCCCTAAACCTTTACTTTTTTCATCTCCCCATGCCCTCGATATTCTGAGAGTGAAATAATCCATTAATTATGGCATGGCCTAAAAGCTGTATCATTAGACTGTATGTAGTACTTCACTTCCATTTTATATATTCTTATAAAATATTATACAGCTTAACATGTACCTTCTCAAATCTGAAGTTACCACTGTCTTCTTCAAAATTGCCAAGGAATATGAATTTCCTGCTATGATGATTAGCATGACAATTTATAAATAGTTTCATGCAAGACAAATAATCTAAGCCTTTCTGATCTAGTAGAAAATGCAATAAACTTGCAGCAAACCATTTCATGTTTAATTTGTGGATCCTAGGCTAATTGGATATGTACTGTTCAATTATGTACTTAAAACAGTATAAACTTCAATCTCCATATATGTATAATATTTATAGCACCTATAGACTGTGTTATATGATAATAAAACAATATGTATTACATTGAACTCCCCTAAAAATTGTTAAGGGCTATAAATATGTTTATTATTAGTAGTAAAATTTCTACAATACAAATATCAATGTAAATTGCCAGAAACTGCTGTATTAATAATGAATGTTATTATTATTTTAGATAATATAGCACACTTAAAGAAAAGTATGATTTGTATTGACCAGACTCAATCAAACCTTTAAAAATTCATCTATACGAATTCTGTGGACTTCCTCCACTTCTCCTCAAGTACAAATAAAGTATTTGATTTTATAACGTGCCGATCTGTAAAGAGGTTGTCTGGTGATTTTGAAAGTTATATTGTAATCAGATCAGATCAACTTTAACCTTTCTCCTGGAAAGTTATGAATCAATAATAAGCTCACTTCTACAGAAAACAACAAATCATCATTTAAAGGCTTCTTCTTCACATAGCCCATGAATTATAAAATATCATAATAAAATTAGTAACAATGATTGCATTAAAACATTTTTGATGAAATTATTACACAGTGTAGTTAAAAAACAGGCATGGGTTTTGTGAGGTATGCTCTAGAAACTTAATTCAGGGAACGGAAAACA
The DNA here is from genome assembly GCA_004027835.1 of Alouatta palliata. Classification (NCBI taxonomy): domain Eukaryota; kingdom Metazoa; phylum Chordata; class Mammalia; order Primates; family Atelidae; genus Alouatta; species Alouatta palliata. The sequence goes on from PVKV010035753.1 coordinate 12,595, forward strand.
GGTCATTTCAAGCTTATTACGTGCTGCCCATCATGTCCCTCTAAGCTCCTACTGAAAAGAATTTGAAAACTGCATAACCAAGCTAGGGCACCAGGACTTCCTCAGAATTGATAATAGCAAGTTGGAAAAGTAATCAGTGGACTTCTTTATAAAATATTTGAAATGCATGTGTTTGAAAATTGAAAAACAAAATTGAAAATAGAATATATTTTCTCAAATAGAAGATTTTCTTATTCTGTTGAAATTAATAACAGAATAAGAGAAGAAAAATACAGTAAGAGACAAGAAAATGAAAATAGACAAGAGAAATATTGAATGAGTAGCTATATGTGATGATAATTAAACCATCAGAAACTTGCAAGGAAAAAAGAGATAATCTGCATAATAAAATGATAGCGTAAGAAAGGAAACGTGGTTATAATAATGTTCTCAACAAAATATATTAAAGAACTAAACTTCAGGAATGTTCATGGAGATGGAAAGGGGCCATGTTCACCAGTGAAACTGAGTGTAGTTAACTAGGCTGCAGGCTGCAGGGTCACCTTGTTGGTGAGCCATGTCAAACAATGAGCCCTGGCATGGGGCTGCATCAGCCCTGAGAAAGGGATTTCATTTTCTAGTCTTTTCCAAAGAGGAGCTATTTTTTTTTCTCATCCATCCATCTAAGAAAAAGGTTTTCTCCTGCTCTAACTCCTCTTGCTTTTCCTCCCCCTCTTCCTCTTTCTTCACACAAAGGCACTGTACATGCTTTGTATGGTCTTTCCCCCCCACAAAATGGAATAAGGTTCCAGAGGAGACTGCCAAAAAATGTTTAAAGTCAGAAAGTGATCAGAACTTCGAGAAAATGTGCATTTTGTGGTATGGGTCACAGGTGGGTAGATGACTTAAATTGTCCAGTGGATAATAATTAAGCCAGAAAAAGAAATTGGTTGAAAATACGAGGAACATGTTGCAGATGTCATCAAGCTGGATTTGGTAATTTCTTGTATGTAAAGATTATAGAAAAGAGGAGTCATTAAAATATAAGGCTCCTGGCCAGGAAAGTATAGTACCTAATCAAATAATGGTATTATTAGTATAAAAATAAGAGGAGAGAGAATAATTTTGTATGTATTGTCATGTGAATTAAGTCTCTTATACTGAAAGGACACTTGAAAACACAACATGAAAATTAAAGGATTTATTTTGAAGCCAACTGTATAAATATGGGGTTAACCACCTAACATAAATCTGAGAAAAAATTTATTAAATACCAAATCATTTTATTTATTTTATCTCCTCAAAAAAATGTTGAGGTCCTGTTTTATACGGATCATCTAACAATGCTCTAGATATTTAAAAATAAGCACCTAACAGTGCCTTTGAGTAGCAATAGATCCACCCTGTCATTCACATAATAAGTTTATGAAGTCCCTAGTAGAATCTACCAAGGTTATACAATATACTGTGGCATTCTAAGATGCCACTCAAAGTGTATTTGACTTTCACCTGCATTCATTAAAAATTGACATGATAAAAAATAAGCTTTATTGTTAAATTATGAAAATTTGTAACTAAATGATCTTAAGAGTATAATGTGTCACGTTAATTAAGAGCTCAAAATATAGTATGTTTTGAAATGTCCTGACATCTTCTCAACATTTTTGACTTCATTCCTATGGGTAAATGCGATTTTAAAGTTAAAATCATTACTATGAATTACTGTTGAATTTTACCTGACAAGTCATAAGTGAGAGACTCCCTACAATGACTTTAGTATATCCAGGAGTATGAAATTTTATTAAAAAACAGTTTAATAATTACTGTCTATGTGGAACCTCCCATATTTCTTCTCAGGATAATTTCTTTTTTGTCTATTATATTCACACATTGATTTAAAACAAAAATCTGGTATCATTTCATTCAATTATGGTGTAAAGAGTGATGGTTTTCCATCATGCTAGTAGAATAGAAACAGAAAAAAAGGAAGACTCATCCAGTGGTGCCAAAGCATCTCAATGGTACCACCACCTTTATAGTCAAGGACATTTTTCTTTTCTACATGACCATGATACTATGCCATACAAGTACATATATGAATGAGTGGAGAGAGATACTGTCTGAAAATGATTTGATGACCTAGTATCATCTTTTAATAGCAGTTAGGCTCTTGAAATGGCACTGGTGAGACCTCCCTGAGTCGATGGATGATAAGCAGCATTTATTCAGCTGGTAAATGTATCCAAAACCATACAGCCCAGGAATGTCTAAAAATTCTTATTAAATATTAGTACTATATTCTTCCATGTGTTTAAAGTGGGACGTGCATGAGCAATAAATCTGAACTTATGTTTTTTAATGATTAAGGTAAAATAGTCCCTCCTTGGGAAAAAATGAATTTAATGACCATTCGAATTTCCTTTGTTTTTTATATCTTTGATAAGAATAACCACAATAGCCGGGCACGGTGGCTCACGCCTGTAATCCCAGCACTTTGGGAGGCCGAGGTGGGCGGATCACAAGGTCAAGAGATCGAGACCATCCTGGCCAACATGGTGAAACCCCATTTCTACTAAAAAATACAAAAAATTAGCTGGGCGTGGTGGCACACGCCTGTAATCCCAGCTGCTCAGGAGGCTGAGGCAGGAGAATTGCTCGAACCCAGGAGGCGGAGGTCGCAGTGAGCCGAGATTGGGCCACTGCACTCCAGTCTGGCGCCTGGCGACGAAACGAGACTCTGTCTCAAAAAAAAAAAAAAAAAAAAAACCACAATCAAGTGATTGTTATCCTATGTCTTTAAAATCAAACTATATCAAAGTAGAAAAGAAAATAAAAGATCTGTCTATTCTTTGAACATTGTACCAGAATGATATAAAAGTCTATTTGCATTTTATTTGCTTGTTTGATTGTTTTTTGTTTCCCTATTACATTGATTGAAAATTCAGGTCTATTTCGATTGAAATATTGTAATTTTGGTTTGACAATAGGGTGGCTTGTCTAAGTTTCACTTATTTTCTGTAGATTTTAACAACAAAAAAATAAATTTGAAGTATGAATATTATACTTCTTCAAACCATTTGTAATCACTGACATTTGAAAACTTTATTTTCACAAAATGTTAACTGACTCTCATTTTATAACATAAACTCTCTGAACACAATAGATTTTCTTGTAAATTATTGCACATTGATTTTAAATTGCTAACAATATGATTTCACATTTAGAATGCTTGATGGAATTACAAGTAAGATTCAAAATCTAAGGTGTTTTATTTTGTCTATTTAATGGCTGTCAACCAGAAATCTTTACTGTAATGATGATGAATGGACAAGGACTCAACTACAAATCCTAAATAAATATCTTGTATTCTACCCAGAAT
>PVKV010035754.1:0-16291 GCA_004027835.1 Alouatta palliata
AAACCAAACACCGCATATTCTCACTCATAGACGGGTGTTGAACAATGAGAACACATGGACACAGGGAGGGAAGCATCTCACACTGGGGTCTGTTGGGGGGAAAAAGGGGAGGGACAGCAGGGGGTGGGGAGTTGGGGAGGGATAGCATGGGGAGAAATAACAGATACAGATGATGGGGAGGAAGGCAGCAAATCACACTACCATGTGTGTACCTATGTAACAATCTTGCATGTTCTTCACATGTACCCCCAAACCTAAAATGCAATAAAATTATATGTATTATTAAAAAAAAGGGGGGGCAAAATCTTACATCTAGGTACAACAGGTGTTCATAATATAGTTTTTGTAATTTTTTTAGATTTTTACAATTTTCTAAGTAAAGACTCAATAAAAATATAAATAACATACATAATTAAACCATTCTTATGCTATTATCCATATTTAGAAATTTAGTCTGGACAGAAATGTATATAGTATTCACTGTATAGTAAACTACAGTTTAGTTTTGCTAACAAGATTCCAAAATCTGTGTGGGCAAGAAATACATTAGATCCTTCTTTATCAATGCACTAGCTCTAGAAAAAAATAATTGCAGAAAATGGATACTCAATAAATGTTAACACAAAATCCATAAAAATGCTAAAAGTCTTGATGAAGCAGCTAAACAAAAACACTTAAACTATGACGGAATACATATGTTCTATACAAGCTTTTTTGCAATTTTGGAAACTATAAAACCAGACAGATCGGTAAAGGATCCAGCACAGAGATCAAATCATCATCACAGCCTTAGAAATGAAATGACCGATGAGCAATTTTATACCAGTCATAACCAGGCTGCTGTTGAACACTGTTCAGCAAACAACTATGAACACATCTTTTACTTACAAATAATATCATAGAAAATATATCAATGCAAACCATCAAAATTCAAATACTTTTAAAGTTAAATTCATCATTTTAACTGTATAAAAATGAACTATTACCTTTTATAGAGGATAGAAGGATCCACAAAAATATATAATGTCAAGTTGCCAGTAAATAAACTCCTGAGGATTTAAAAGCGCTTGAAAGATTAGGTATCATCAATTTGTAACTTTTCCTTTTTGTTGCTTTGAAAGAACTATTTATACAAGTTCATATTGTACACTTTATAAAGAATCTAGTCCCTCTCTCAAAGAACTCTTCATTGTGTGAAAAGGTTGGGAAAAGTTTAGTACCAGTCAGTAGTATTGGCTTCAATACCTATCATCTCTGTCTTCGTCCACTTTCAAGACTAAAAAATAAGATAAACATTTTATTCTTGTGCTTTCAACAGGCAAATTTTCTGTGATTCTCCTCTTAATGTTATAACATATAAAGTAATGTGAAATTAATCAGAGTGTTCCATTCATTCACGGCAGGAAAATAAAGGTGTGAAATATACAGTGACAATTTGTGTGACACCATGAATTTTCATTCTTGCAAGGTTTTATAGAACTCCTCATTATTCTTTGTAGAGTGTGTTATCTCCCCTCAATAACACCCTGTCCCAACATGACCCCCATCTATTATTACAACCAATAATAAATATTGTGTAAAAAAAGAAGTCATGTCCCTCAGCACCAAAGGAAAATGAGAAAATACACTCTTGCGCAAAATGAAGATACAGCGTTACATCTTACGAAATAATTTCCTTCCACAATTTTTTATTTTAGCAAGCTGTTGTTACTTTTATTGAGAAAGTCCATCTTTTAGAAGCTATATGTTAGATAATACTGCATTAAAGTACACTGTATATTAACCCCCTGGTAAGATCAGGCTTAAACAAAGATGTCAGAATAGGGGTGGGAAGACAGCAATTGAAGCTATGCTTAAATATGCAATTTTAGAAAACTGTACTGGAAAATATAACATAAAGTGAACAATTTGTTTAAAATATACTTCTGCAACAAAAATATTACATTGGCCTAGGATGAATATTCAACACAGGAAGGAAAAGTGTATTAATCTGTGTTACTATAAAGAAATACCTGAGCTGGGTAATTTATAAAGAAAATACATTTATTTGGCTCATGGTTCTACAAACTGTACAAGCATGATACAGCATCTTCTCCTGGTGAGGCCTCAGGAAGCTTACAATTACCGCAGAAGGCAAAGGGAAGCTGGCGTATCACATGGCAAGAAGGAGGAAGAGAGTAGGGAGGTGCCAGGCTCTTTTAAACAACTAGATCTCACGTGAACTCATAGAGTGAAAACTCACTCATTACCCTGAGGACAGCACCAGAGCATCCTTAGGACCCAAACACCTCCCACTAGGCTCACTTCTAACCTTGGAGATCACATTTCAACATGAGATCGGGAGGAGACGAAAACATCAAAACTATATTACAAAGCTTTTCTTCCTACTTGTATTGTTTTTTAAAGATTCTCAAGAGCATACACTGGATAATAAAAGTTTTCTCTTTCATTGTAGAGTTCTTTTGCATACTTAAATGTTAAAAATATTTATTTTTAAAATTATCTTTGCTTCCTATTTTTATTCCATGTGTGCTTTTACTATCAATACTTTTAAAAAACTACCATCTCAGCCTTCATACAGTCATCAGACTCTTTTTAGAAGCCTCTAGACTTTTAATTATGTAACCTGCAATATCTTAATACATTTCTTTTTATTTTAGCATTTAAGATACTGTTTATTTGATTTTTTTGTTGCTCTTGGATCAACTGAACTAAATTCAATAGATAACTAAGTAGGGGATAAATGGGTAACTCTCCTATGATGCAGACATTTTCACTACTGCTGAAAAAGTTGTCCATTTAAGAAAGTAAAATCCATTTACTTATGCTTATTATTTCTTCACAGTCTTTAGATTTCAGAATGCTTTACATCAAGCATACTTAGGTTTCTCTGTGTAACAGGAGCTAGCAGGATGGGAACAGAAATTTCAATTACCCAATTGCTGTTAAACAAATCATATTTACCAAAGTAATCATATAATCAATTTATTCTTACACTATATATCTGAGTGTTTAATATATTTTAATTTATCTTTAGAATATTCCTTTAAATAGGGTGACACTTTTATTTCCTAATAATAAACTGAAATTCTATACGGACACATTTTCCAGATTTGATCTACACTAGTCTTCACATTCCGCATATAACTAAATTGGTATCTCCAACATAAACTCTAAAATTTAGTGTAAATTCATTAAGCACCTTCTTGATTATCTATTGGTTTATATTTTTCTATATTCAATTTTTAATATAAACATGTCTTTTTTTAAAGAGTTTAATTTCACATCCACATCCACATACCCTTTGCTAGAGAAGATTTGAATTTAGGCATAATATCACTCTACAGTTTTCCTAGAGAGACCCACAAAGCATGTTAACTGTATATGCAGATTTTGAATATCTTTATTACACTGCCATGGAAATCCCCAAACTGCTTTTGCATCTGTGAAAATGAAGAGTTCCATCAACAAAAAATGGGCTCTGAAGACACTACAAGCCTTTTATTCTTATGAGTCCCTTTATAGTATCTTATGTTATTGGAGCAGGGACTGCTTAGGACAAAGTAAAACTAGGCCAAGTTTAGAACCAGCCAGTTAATCATTTTCCTTTATGTTCACTGATATGCCATTTTCAGTAATAAACCTTTATTCCTTGATTTTAAAATGACTAAGGAAAACATGTTGCAGACTGTTTATCTTTGTAAGGTAGATAGTTTAGAAATGTCAGTTATGTGTTTAAACCAAAATGTAACAAAACAAAATTATTGGTGACTTAATTCTGGATTATATTTACTGAAAATTTTTTTTAGTAACATAATTAGAATACATATAAATTCAATGTAGACAGACTATTGAGAGAGAGTCAGTAGCCAGGAGTCTCTATTGAAGTAATAGAAGGAGCCCTGCTTCACTACACTTCACTGCAGAGAAAACTGCAAAAGTTATGTGCCATTCTTATACCTCAAAAACACATATACTGATTTCCAGTTTCAATTCCAACACATAAAGAGCTAAAAAGGAATTATTCCCATTATTACAAGAAAAAAAGCTGAAGAAACTAAAAATCAATGATTTTTTTGAGGGGGATTCATGAAAGAACTGAAGTCACAGGGTGAACTGCCACCCCAAAATCTGAAAACACAGGCAAACACAGAGAGTTATAGCTACTGTTTACTTGCCTGAATCATGAAGCAAATAAAAACATAAACTGTAGAAACACAAATGGCAAAATTGACAAAGTACTGCAGGCTGATTATGGGCTATCATGAGAGTGAGAACTCTGCAGTGGGAAGAACCCTGCAGTGGGGAGAAGTTGCACATTTTCATTGTTTTTTGTTTTTGTTTGTTTATTTGTTTTGAGATGGGAGTCTTGCTCTGTCACCCAGTTTGGAGTGCAGTGGTGTGATCTCGGCTCACTGTAACCTCCACCTTCTGGGTTCAAGCGATTCTCCTGCCTCAGCCTCTCGAGTAGCTCGAATTACACGCACCTGGCACCACACCTGACTAATTTTTTGTATTTTTAGTAGAGACAGGGTTTCACTGTGTTAACCAGGATGGTCTCAGTCTCCTAAACTCATGATCCACCCACCTCGGCCCCGCAAAGTGCTGAGATTACAGGCATGAGCCACCACCCCCAGCCTCGTGGTTTTTTCCATAAAGAATCCTGCTAGGTTCTCAAGAGGAAGAACCAAGAGAAATCTTCAGGGCTCTAAGAGGGGAAAGGAAAAAATAATCATCATGAAATATGACCAGAGCATTCCCCATAACACAAGCCTACTCCCCCAATTGAAAATAATTTACCACAGTCCTATCCCACCTGAGGGAAGGGTATTTCTCAGGCTTCAGACCTCTCTAGCCTTCCAGTCTCACCTAAAGAAAGGGAAAAAAAGCTTCACATTTGTGAGGGTCAAGTTCCAGAAACACAGGCTCACTACAAATTTGAGTTCTAATCAGATTATGAAACAGTAAGTCTTCTCCACATGTTACCCTGGAACCAGCAGGGATCTAGTATTACAACAAAGGACAATAGCTGAAGGAGCTGAAAGAAAAAGACTACATAAGAAGGCTTTCTTAGGGAAGGTTCAAAGACAAAAGGATGAGAAAAAGAGAAGGAAAAAGAAAGCAGTATTAGGATTTGAAGCCTCTGACACACACAGCTATAAAAATATTAAACACAGTTCTAATTCTTGCCAGATTAACACATAACCTCACACTAAAGACACGTTTACCTCAGTTTCTATCATCTAATATATTAGGCAAAAATTGCAAGCTATATTAGAGGCAAGAAAATGCATATCAGAAGAGCTAAGGCAACATATGAACCAGATTCACAGATTTTGGAATTACCAGAGTAATCAAACTAACTATGATGAATACATTAAGGGCTCAAGTGAAAAAAGCAGACAAAGTGTAAGAATATATTTGTAACCCAGCAGAAATAACACCATGCATCTACAATCATCTGATCTTTGACAAAGCTGATAAAAACAAGCAATGGAGAAAGGATTCCCTATTTAATAAATGGTCTTGGGAACACTTGCTAGCCATATGCAGAAAACTGAAATTGAACCCATTCCTTACATCTTATACAAAAATTAACTCAAGATGGATTAAATACTTAAATGTAAGACCTAAAACCATAAAAAATCCTTGAAGAAATCTTAGGCAATACCATTCAGGACATAGCCATGGACAAAGACTTCATGACTAAAACACCAAAAGCAATGGCAACAAAAGCCAAAATTGACAAATGAGATCTAGTTAAACTAAGGAGCTTCTGCACAGCAAAAGAAACTATCATCAGAGTGAACTGGAAACCTACAACATGAGAGAAAATTTTTGCAATCTAGCCATCTGACAAAGGACTAATATCCAGAATCTTCAGAGAACTTAAACAAATTTACAAGAAAAAAAAAAAAACATTAAAAAGTGAGCAAAGGATAAGAACAGATACATCTCAAAAGAAGACATTCACACAGTGAACAAACATATGAAAAAAAGCTCGCCATCACTAGTTATTAGAGAAATGTAAATCAAAACCACAATAAGATACCATCTCATGCCAGTTAGAATGGCAGTCATGAAGAAGTCAGGAGACAACAGATGCTGGAGAGGATGTGGAGAAAAAGGAATGCTTTCACACTATTGATGGGAGTGTAAATTAGTTCAACCATTGTGGAAGACAGTGTGGGGCACTTCCTCAAGGATCTAGAACCAGAAATATTATTTTACCCAGAAATCTAATTACTGACTATATACTTAAAAGATTATAAATTATTCTATTATAAAGACACATGCATGCATATGTTTATTGCAGCACTATTCACAATAGCAAAGACTTGGAATCAACCCAAATGCCCATCAATAATAGACTGGATAAATAAAATGTGGCACATATATACCATGGAATACTACACAGCCATAAAAAAGGATGAGGTCATGTTCTTTGCAGGGAAAAGGATGAAGCTGAAAACCATCATTCTCAGCAAACTGACACAATAACAGAAAACCAAACACCTCATGTTCTCACTCATAAGTGGGAATTGAACAATGAGAACACATGGACACAGGGAGGAGAATATCACAGGCCAGGGCCTGTCAGGGCATGGGAAGCTGGGGGAGGGATAGAATTAGGAGAAATACCTAATGTAGATGATGGATTGATGGGTGCAGCAAACCACCATGGGACATGTACACCTAGGTAACAAACCTGCACATTCTGCACATGTATCCTAGAACTTGAAGCATAATAAAAAAATTAAAAAATAAAAGAACATTAGCAAAAGAATATATTGGTAACATAAACAAATAGTTGGAGACTCTATGGAAATAATCAAAACTAAATGCTATAAATTAAAAAAGTGGTAACAGAAATTAGGAATGCTTTTGGTAGGGCTATCAGAAGACTGAATATGACTAGAGAACCAATGAGTGTTAAGATAGTTTAATAAAAACATTCCAAATTTAAATATAAATAGAAAACTTAATAAAAACAAGGGAACAGAATATAAAACCTGTGGGACAATTACAAAAATTGTAATGTGTGTTTATTTGAAAATACACATGCATTAATTGGAATATCAGTAAGACAATGAGAGAAGGAGAGTATTAGTGGAGCAGAGGAAATATTTGAGATAGTAATGGCTATGATTTTCCAAAATTAATAAATTGTATCAAACAACAGATTCAAGAAGCAGAGAAGAGCAAACATGATAAATACCAAAACATCTACAGTTAGGCCTATCACATTTAAAATGAAGATTTTTATCAAAGACAAAGGGAAAGTCTTGACAGAAACAAGAAAAAGAAAAAAATATAAAACTTTCCTCTAAAATAACAAGAATATAAATTATAGTAGTCTTCCTGGAGAAGATGACAGGTAAGAGGCAGGGTTAACGTGCATCTCCCATGTGTATGGATAGAGCAGTTTGTAGAGATTCACACTGCAAACTTTTGATCCAAGAGCTATTGCAGGACTGCACCAGGAAAACTGAAGGAATTCACGATCCTATGAAGGAAACGGCAAGCCCTGAAAACTCAGTGAGACGGGTGAAAAACTCCAAACACAGAAGACATAAACTATTGGGAGCTTTATGGATCCACCCATCGCCTGAGAAACCAGAATACTTCCCCGGACCAACTTAGGGCAAGCTCATATCCTGCTGCTAATACTGCAGCTAGTGCTCTCTTAAAAGCACCACCTCCTGGCTGAAGGCTAACCAACTCAGGCCATTACAGCAACTCATGTCAGAATAACCCTGATCCCAGGAAAGAGAAAACAACAGTTAATATTGCTGCCTGCAACATCTGGCTAATCAGAGGTCCTGAGTCTGTCCAAGTGACAACTTCACTGCTAGCACAACCAGCATTCAAGAAAGCCAGCACACTAAACCTATCTACAACTAAGGATTCCCACAGAGTCTACATCTCTTCCTTGACATCTCCACCAGAGCAGGTGCTGGTATCCATGGCTGGGAGATCTGAAGACTGGTCATGTCATTGGACTCTTTGCACACATTCTCCAGCACCAGCCCAGTGCCTGCTTGCCCTCTGGATGGCTAGACCCAAAAGAGCAATAATAATCACTGCAGTCTGACTGTCAGGAAGCCCCATCCCTAGAGGAAGGAGGAGAGTATCACATCAAGGGATCACCCTGTGGAACAAAATAATCTGAACAGCAGACCCTGAGTTACAGATCTCTTTGTAGGTGGGTAGTTACTCACAGCAGACTTCATTACAGTGCTGGGTGCAGTAGGGACATTCTGCACTTACACCCTAACAGGCAGAGAGCTTCTGTGACTGTGGAGGGCTCCTCCTGGTACTCCACTGCAGACACACTGGATCTTCCCCCTACAGGAATGCAACATCACCAGATATGTCAGCTATCTACAGAGTCACCTATAGATAGCTTTTCTGAAATAATCCAGGGTAATTACAGTCCCAGAAGAGGGCCAAACCTAAACCCAGCAGAAGAAAAGAAATAACAAAGATTAGAGCAGAGCTAAATGAAATTAAAACAACAACAAAATAAATAAATGAAACAAAAGTTCTTCAAGATGCTAAACAAAATGGATAGACCATTACCGAGTCTGACCAAGAAAAGAAGAGAGAAGATATAAATAAGCTCAATAAGAAATGAAACAGGAGGCCAGGCATGGTGGCTCACGCCTGTAATCTCAGCACTTTGGGAGGCCGAGGTGGGCAGATCACCTAAGCTTAGGAGTTCAAGATCACCCTCAGCAACATGGTGAAACCCCATCTCTACTAAAATACAAAAATTAGCTGGGCATGGTGGTGCTCACCTGTGGTCCCAGCTACTTAGGAGGCTGAGGCACTAGCATTGCTTGAGCCTGAGAGGCAGAATTTGCAGCAAGCAGAGATTGGGCCACTACACTTCTGCAAGCAGAGATCACGCCACTGCACAAGGCTACAGAGACTTCATCTCAAAAGAAAGAAAGAAAGAAATGAAACAGGAGCTATTACAACCAACACTACAGAAATACAAAAGACCATTCAACACTACTATGACATCTTTACACAAATGAGAAAATATAGAGGAGATCAGTAAATTCCTGGAAATAGGCAACCCTGCTAGTTTAAATTAGAAAGAATAGAAATTCTGAACAGACCAATAACAAGTAGCGAGATTGAAACTGTAACAAAGAAAATGCCAACCAAAAAAATTCAGGACCAGATGGATTCACAGCTGAATTCTATTAGACATTTACAAAAGAATTGGTACCGATCCTACTGAAACTATTCCAAAAGATATAGAAGAATCCTCCCTAAATCATTCTATGAAGGCAGTTTCACCCTAATATCAAAACGAGGAAAGGACTTAACAACAACAACAACAAACTACAGACCAAGATCCCCAAGGAACATAGATGCAAAAATCCTCAACAAAACACTCTAAGAGCAAATCAAAAATACAGTACATCACAATCAATTGGGTTTCATACTAGGGATGCAGAAATGGTTTAACATACACAAGTCAATAAATGTAATACATCACATAAGCAGAATTAAAAACAAAAATCATACAATCATCTCAACAGACACAGAAAAAAATGCATTTGATAAAATCTAGCATCTCTTTATAATAAAACCCTCAGGAAAATTAGCATAGAAAGAACATACCTCAAAGTAATAAAAGCCATATATGACAAACCCACTGCCAATATCTTACTAAATGGAGAAAAGTTGACAGAATTCCTCCTGAGAACTGAAACAAGAAAAAAATGCCCACTATCACCCCTTCTATTAAACAAAGTACTGGAAGTCCTGGCCAGAGCAGACAAGAAAAAGAAAAAATATTTTAAAACTATGCCTCTGACAAAGGACTAACATGCAGAATCTACAAGGAACTCAAACAAATAAGAAAGAAAAAAAAATAACCCCATCAAAAAGTGGGCAAAGGACATAACAAGACAATTGACAAAAAGATATATATACAAGTGGCCAACAAAAATATGAAAATATTATCACCATCACTATCAGGGAAATGAAATTAAAACCATAGTGAGATACCGCCTTACTCCTGCAAGAATGACCATAATTGAAAAATCAAAAAATAATAGATGTTGGTATGGGTATGATGTAAAGGGAACAATTTTACACTTTTGGTGGGAATGCAAACGGTATGGAAACTCTTTGAAGAACTTAAAGTAGAACTACCATTTGAACACAGAAATTCCAGTACTAAGGTATCTACCCAAAGCAAAATAAGTTATTGTATGAATAGGACAGTTGTACGTGCATGTTTATAGCAGCACAATTCGCAATTGCAAAAATATGGAACCAACCTAAATGTCCATAGACCAATAAGTAGATAAAGAAAATGTAGTATATGTACACCATGGAATACTACTCAGCCATTTAAAAAAGTGAAACAATGACATCTGCAGCAAGGATGGAGTCAGAAACCATTATTCTAAGTGGAGTAACTCAGGAATGGAAAACCAAACATAGCACATTCTCACTTACATTGGTAGGTAAGCCATGAAATTGCAAAGGCATAAGAATAATATAATGGACTTTGGGGACTGAGGGAGAAGGGTAGGAGGGGGTGAGGGATGAGGGACTACACATTGGGTATAGTGTACACTGCTTGGGTGACAGGTGCACCAAAATTTCAGAAATTGCCACTAACGAACTTATCCGTGTAACCAAAACTACCTGTTCCCCAAAAACTATTGAAATAATTTTTTTAAAAAAGAAAAGGAATTCTACTATGCTTCCTATCAGAGAGAGCAAGCAAGTAAAGAAGAGTGATGTGAAATATTTAAATTGCTGAAAGAAATAAGCCTCTGATTTAGATTTCTATACCCAGCAAAATTATTATTTAAAGTGAAGGAGAAATACAAATGGTCAATAAATCCTCTAAGGACTCTCTTAGACAAACAAAACTAATAGACAAATAAAAACTAAGGGAATTCATTGCCAACACACCTGACCTACCAGAAATATAAGAAAAAGAAATTCTTTGGAGATACGGAAAATAATATACATTAGAAATTCCAATCTATTTCTTTTAAGGAAAAGCCTTGGAGAAAGAATAAGGACAGGTAAAATGTGGTCTTTTATTTTTCTCATTCTTAACTGAAGTAATTTTTAAAAGCTACAATAGTAGCAATGCACTGAGTTATAGCATATAGATTAGCAAAATGAACGACAGCAATGACGTAAATGATGGGAGGAATGAATTGGGAATACTCTCATAAGTTACCTGCACCATTTATGAAGCAGTATAGTTTTACTTGAAAGTGAACTTAGATTCGTTAAACATGTATATAACAAATTCTAGCCTAACCACTACAAAAATTTATAAAGAAATGTAATTGATATGGGACATGAGAGAAAAAGAAATGCTCAACTAAAGCCCGAGAAGGGGAAAAAAGATTTTAAAAAAGCAACAGAGTACCATGTAAAGAAATAGCTACAAATATGACAGATATTGATCCAACCTATAAATAATAACTTTGAGTGTCAATTGTTTAAATATACTAATTAAAAGATAGGAATAATCAAATTAGAGGGGAAAAAGAAAACTCCATGAGGTTTATGAGAAATTAACTTAAATATAAAACTCAAATATGTTAGAATAAAAGAGATGGCAAAAAATGCACCATGCTAACACTAATTTTGAAAGGGCCTATACTGATTTCAGACAAAGCAGATTTTACAACAAGGAAAAGAATGAGGAATAAAGCAGGACATTACATAAAAATAAAAAGGATATTTCCTCAAGAAGACATTGAACAATCTTTATATGTACCTAACAACAGAGTATCAAAATATGTGAAGCAAAAACTGACTAACTGCAAAACGAAATAGATCAATTCAATATTTTAGTTGGATACCTCTTTACCCCTCTGTAAGTAACAGGTACATAATCAAGCACACAGAAAATTAGTAAATATATAGTTGACCTAAACAACACTATCGGTTAACTTAATCCAGTTAACATTTACAGAATACTCCATCCAACAACAGAATATATTATTCTCAAGTTCATATGAAACACTCATCAATAAATAGAAATGTATACAAAGTATATTCTCAAACAACAATGGAATAAAACTAGAAATCAATAACAAACAATAGCTTAAAAACCTCAAGTATTTAGAAATTCAACTGTATTTCTGTAAGTAACATTATGATCAAATAAGCCTCAAGTGACATTTTAAAATATGTTGTACTAAGTGAAAATAAAAGTACAACCTATTAAAATGTGTGGGATGCAGCAATAGCATTACTTCAACAGAAATTAAAGTGTGTATATTAGAACATACGGTACATCTTAAATTAATAACCTAAGCTTATGCTTGAGAAGACTAGCAAAGAAAGGGCAATATTAGCCTAAAGCAAATAGAAAAAAAAAGAAAAATATATATAAACTTGATGAGAGTTCAATAAAAGTGTAAACTAAAAACTCAATAGAGTAAATCACACACACACATAAAAGCTAGTTCTTTGAGGATCCATAACATTGACAAACCTCTAGCCAGGTAGGCCAACCAAAAATAAGAGAGAAAAGACACAAATTGCTGACGACAGAAGAGACAAAGAGATCACTACATACCACCTGGATATTAAAAGAAGAGTAAAGAAATACTATAAACATGTCTATGCCCACAAATTTTGTAACTTAGGCAGAATAGGCCACTTTCTTAGAAGATGCAGACTGCTAAGATAAACACAAGGAAAAATAAGTAACCTATATGACTAACAATATTAAATAATTGGCCTATATATATCATTAAATAAAATTAAGGAAATTAAATAATTGGCCTATATTATTAAAGAAGTTAAGTAATTAATAGTCTAAGAAAAACAAAGCAGCAGACTCCGATAGTTTCACTGATAAAATCTGCCAGTGAATTCTCTTTAATAAATAAATAATAGCAATTTACCAACATCTCTTCCAAAGGATCAGAGGGACACTTCTAACTCATTCTATGGGGCTACCATCATCAATATAAGAGAACTAGATAAACATTTAACAAGAGGAAAATTGTATATCAATATCTGTTTTAATAACAGATGCAAAACTCTCAATAAAATATTAGCAAATCTTATCCAACAATCTATACAATAACTATACTCCACAATTATGTCAGATTTATTCTATATATACACAGCTAGTTCAATCACAAAATCACTACAGTCCACCAAAGAGAAAGAAATAAAGTGGTGGAGAAAAAGCATTTGAAAAACTGAAATTTATTTATCATAAAAGATTTTAGCAAATATAAATAGAGGAGAACTTTTTCAACTTCATAAATAACATCTACACAAAAATCTACAAGAATGTTATAGTTAATGGTGAGAATTTGTATGATTTTCTCTGAAGATCATAGATAATGTAAACATATCCTCTCTCAACACTCTTATTCAACTTTATAGTGGGAGCTAGATAACAGGAAAAAATAGTTATACAGACTGAGAGGAAGAAAAAGAAAAACTATTTTACTTAGCAGATAACATGATTGTCTATGAAGAAAATCCCCCCCAAATAAATAAACCAAAAAACTCCAGGAAATAATAAATTTATATAGCATGGTGACAGGATACAAGTTCAACATACAAATGCAATTGCTTTCGTATGAATCAGCAGTGACTATTTGGAACTTGAGATTAATTGTTTTAAAAGCACCATTTACAATAGCAGTCAAAAAATAAAATACATGCAAATTCATTAAAACAGATACAGAATCTATATATAGAAAACAACAAAATTCTGATAAAATAAATTTTAAAATAAATAAATTCAGATATATTTTATATTTGGGGATTGAAAGACTCATATTGTTAAAATAACATTTTTCACATCTCAAGCTATAGATTCAACACAATCTTAGTCAAATTCTCAGTACGTTATTTGTAGTTTTTGAAAAATTAATTCTAAAATTAATAGGAGAAAAAAATCTAGAAGATCCAGCACAATATTGAGAACAATTTCAAAAACCTCATGTTACCTGATTCCATGATTTGCTATAAAGCTACAGTAATTAAGAGCATATAGCATGGAATGAAATAGAAAGTCCAACAATAAGACTCACATAAATATAAACTGATGTTAGACACTGCCCTCAAAAAAGGCAATTTGACAAAAGTTTCTAGTATAAGTGGACCTATAATATGCAAAGAAAAGGATCTAGACGCAGACCTTACACCTTTTACAAAAATTAACTCAAAATGTACCATACATCTAAATGTAAAATGGAAAGCTATAAAGCTTCTGGAGATTTGGATGACCTGGGTTTGGCAATACGTTTTTATATAAATATAGCTAAAAGCATGATTCACAAAGAAAAAATTGATGAGTTGAACTCAAGTAAATAAAGTTTTTTTCTCTGTGAAAGAGACAGTGGAGAGAATCACAGAACAGGCTCAGAACTGGGAGTAAATGGTTGCAAAATACATATCTGAAAAAAGACATATTCCAAATAAACAAAAAAAACTGAAACCTCAACAATAAGTATAGAAACATCCTAATTTAAAAGTGGGCAAAACATTTAAACAGCCACCTCGCCCAAAAAGATATAGAGTACGAACAGCAAAGATGATGGCATAAGTAAGTCCACAGTCCCATTCATCCACAGAAACATCAAAAAATTAAGGAAGACTGTCAGAATCAATATTATCAAAACACTAAAGAGTAGTCAAAGCTTTACAGCAATCAAGTGAATGCTGAAACAAGAAAAAGGCAACTATGAAGTAATAAGAAAACTTCACAGCATTTTACTTGTCCTTATACTCCCTTACTCAATTCAGTGCTGATCTTGAAGATGACAGCCCATAGTTCAAATATTGAACAATATTCCCTTGGTATAGAGAGTACATCAGAATTTGTTCTTAAAGAATTGTGTTTGCCTGTTTTGACCTATTTAAAAGCTGCCTGAAGGCCCAGCACAAGTCACGTCTTTATTTTCCCTAACTCAGAATTTACTCAAAACAGAGACACCATTATTTCTCAAAAAGATTGTAAAGCATATAAAAACTTACTGCCATCTGGAGCAAAATATTACATTTGAGGCCAGAAAAAAAAATTAAAGTGTGTCAAAAGACTGGGAAGAAAAGCAAGGGAGAGAATTTAGGGGGAAAATTGTGACATCCAAAATGGCAAGGCTATTTGGAAAGCCATGCGTATGTGCATGTCCAGGACATAATTCATACTCAGAAAGACCTGAGAAAACCCTAAATTTTGATATCTGGTTGACCTATAATCTGCACAAGCAGAAAGTGAAAGCGAAGATAGAGTTGTAAACTGGTTGCCTGGCTAAGTGTTGAAAGGGTGCTGCAGCACAGAACTAAGCCAGCTTTCCTTCCTTCCTTCCTCCCTCCCTCCTTCCCTCCCTCCCTCCCTTTCTTCCTTCCTTCCTTCCTCCTCCCTCCCTTCTCTCTCCTTTCTTTCTCTTTCTTTCTTTCTTTTTTCTTTCATTTTCTTTCTTTCTTTTCTTCCTTCTTTCTTTTTTTCTTCTTTCTTTCTTTCTTTCCCTTTTTTCTTTCTTTTCTTTTCTTCCTTCCTTCTTTCTTTCTTTTCTTCTTTCTTCTTTCTTCCTTCTTCCTTTTTCTTTCTTTCTTTTCTTTCTTCTTCATATTAGTTGTGTTTTATTTCTTTATTATCAGTGAAAAACATTTTATAATCTCTCACATAATTTTTCCATCAACCTAAGAGATATTTAGGCTTAATTTCTAAACATTTTGAACTTTACTTAATACCTTACTCTTATTGATCTCCAATTTATACCATTGAAGACAAGAAACAAACTTTGTATGCTTTAATCCTTTCGAATTTATCAAGATGTGTTTGTGTTTTATGGCCCACCATATCATATATGTACAAATATAGTTCACCAATTCTAATACTGCTATAGTATACTTAGAGTCTACTAATATTCTACTATATATATATATATATATAATAGTATATATATATATAATAGTACTATTACTATATTAGTACTATTACTGTTAACATACTTACATTACTATTATACTAATATTACTAGTATGCTAATACTAATATATAATTTTATTAGTATAACTATACTAATACTATTAGATTATTAGTATTATATATATACTATTAATATACATATAGTAATCGTATACCTAATAATATTATATTATTAGCATTATACATATACTATTAATATACTATACTAGTAGTCTAATAGTGTTAGTATAGGTATACTTATATATATATATATATGTATGTATAAGTATATATATACATATACTATTTATATATATACTAATGGCATAACTAAACTAATACTATTAT
>PVKV010035755.1:0-16292 GCA_004027835.1 Alouatta palliata
GGGGGTAAAGCAGCCCCACGTGACATCTGGGTGGGGGGGAAGCAGCCCCACATGAGATCTGGGTGGTGATCCATCAGCTGGGTGCGGACTGCCTTAGTACGGGGGTGATCAGAAAAGAGAGATGGGAGATACTCATTGGAAACCTGAATAGGTAGATAGAAATGCTTCATTTCTATTCAGATGATTTCTCCAAGTTTATCTCTAGTAATGTCCAGGATAAAAAATGTCTGAAACTGCCAAGAACAAAGCCTGGCCCCAGAAGAGTTCTATTCAGATGACTATCCCAGACTTATCTTCCGAGTGTCAGACTAATATATCCACTGTCTGGTAGAAACGTTTATTCTAATGTTCCCCAGGAAACTCAGTGAACATGTCCACAACTCAAATCATTGCCCCGAACCATCCATTGAAACATTTCCTCCATTTTCCTTAACTTGGCAAATGCTCATCAGCTGAAACAGTCGATTATCTGCGTCAATTTGACAGGGCCACCGGCTGCCCAGACACGGGTCAGATGTTATTCTGAATGTGTCCGTGAGCGCGTTCTGGGTGAGATGGATGTCTAAGTCGGCGAATGGAGACAGGCAGATGCCCTCTCTAGTGTGGGTGGGCCTCACCCAATCAGTCAAAGGCCGGAACAGAACAGAAAAGCCGAGAGGGACCCCTTCCTGCCAGGCCACCTTGAGCTAGGCCAGCAGTCTTTTTCTGCCTTTTGACCCCACGGGAAACACCAGCTCTTCCTGGGTTTTGAGCTTTGCAGCTTTTAAACTACACCAGAGCTCTCTGGTTTTCAGGCTTTTGGACTCAGACTAGAACTTCCACCATGGTCCCTCCTGGGACTTCCACCTGCCAACCACACAGATCTTTGGACTTGTCTGCCTCCAGAGTTGTATGAACCAATTCCTTATAGAATCTCTGTGTGTTTGTGTGATGTGCGTGTGTAATTGTATGTGTGCGTATGTGTGTGTATGGATACATATACAGAGATGCACATCCTATTGGTTTTGTTTCTCTGGTGAACCCTGACTAATACACCAGCTAAAGAGGAAATAATATTGTCTAGGGAGAGATAGAGTTAATAAAAAAGACTCATATAAGCTATAGGGTATCTCCACGTTGGAAACAAACCATAGTGCAACCCAAGAAACAGAAATGAGAGCAGAAGTTGACCACAGATCAAGTAGGCTGGAACTACGGCAGAACTCCCCCTGGGCACACAGCCACCTGCTGGGGATGGAGACCACATTTCTCAGCTCCCATGCCGCCAAGAGCAGCCACGGGCTAAGTTCAGATCAATGGTGTATGAGGGAATTGACGAAATCCCAGGGAATCTCCATAAAGATGAAGCCACCATCCTAGACTTCTTCCTTCTATTTTCTGAAGGTTGAAAACCCAATTTGAAAATGACTCAGTTTTAACTCTGCAAACAAGAACCACACCCTAAAAGACACTGGAGTGAGAAGATGGAGGGAACCCCAGTCGCTGGATGACCTGATGGAGCAGAGCCTCCGCACCAGCCTGGACTGTCCAGCTCTGGGCCAGATTCTGGGAGGGAGGCTAATATCTCTCCTGTTTAAGTCCCATTATTCTGAGGTCTCTTTGCTCCAGTGTTTGGCTTGTACCGAATTGAAACAGACATGGAAACACACACAAACAGCAACATGGGCAGACGGCCGTTCCCTCAACTAGAACGGAAGTCTGCCTGCTCTGCTGTCTCCTGTAGCCCCAGAGAATGGGGCAGGAGCTGGCACAGGGAGGACTCAGCAACTATGTGTGGAATGAATGGATACTGGAAGAAATGCAGACTGGCACTAGAAGGACAGTGAGGACATGGGAAAAGAGTCTATAGTTACATCTCTTTACGAGAACTTGCTGTACAGAGAAGGGAGTGACTAAGGAACTAGGGTCCGGGTGCTGTGCAATGGGCATGTGTGTACGTGGGTGACAGGAAATGCTGGGGCATACTTCCACAAACATATAAAGAATCCAACAAGAGAAAGGACTGTGACACAAAATACAGTGTTGTAAATTTCCTGAGTTGTGTAGTAGGTGAGGTACTTCCTTCATATCACCAGAAGGGAAGAAGAGGAGGGTGGGAGGGTATACAGGGAAACCTACTGGGTCACAGGTAGGAATTTTAGGATGTATCTGAGTGATGACTCTTAAAAAAATTCTTTCTAGTGGGAAGCATGGCCAACCCCTGGAGAGAATGCTGGCCAGTGGAAGTTAGGCTAATGTAAAGGGAGAAGGTTGAAAATAGTCATCATGGAGAGAGAGCAAAGTGAGTATAGGGCTATGGTCAGAATAAAGAGAAGTTCTCACAGGCTGATGAGGTTGGGCATCATGTATTTTTATAGTAACAATCTTCCCAGTGTGTGTCTTTCCCAGGAATTGTCAGGGTTTAGACAGACATGAAGAACAGGGAACGCTCGGCTTCTTCTGCGGCTGTGATTTTCCCCAGTGATAGAAATTAAAAGGCTGAAGGGCAACTTCCATTGAATATTGCAATAAAGTAGTTACTGACTCTCTGTTGGAGAGGGAAGAACCTGCTGACAGGAAGGCTGGTGGACATGGTGGTGAACTCATCAGAGGACAGGAGGTTCTGACAGGACAGGCACCTGCTCTGTGGCTGCTTAACCAGCCTGATGGGAGGACAAGAAACGGAGGCCACAGAATGTGCTCAATGACTTTGTCAATTACAAGTGATTAAGTTTCCAGGATGTAGAAAGTAGAAAAGTTCCTCTTCAAAGTTTCCTTTCTTGTTAAAAATAATCATAAGTGTTACAAGTAACAGTTTGTTTTAAATACTTTCTTCAAAGCCTTTTTGCTTTTTGCTAGTAGCTTTTGGTTAAGCCCTATCCTATGTAGCTGTTAGCAAGGGTTACAGGCACATAGTACATTCTATGTCCTTGTACTTTAACTAAGATATTTGTGCTGGATGTGCTCACAGGCATGTCTCTGCTCGCAGCCTATGCCCCTTCCTTATTTAGACCTCCTTTTTGTTCTCCATTGCTTTTACCTGTTTAGAAAAGTTTGAAGTTGTTAGCCAATCAAGTTTTAGTTTAGATTTCGAAGTCTGGCTCCAATCAACAAAGATCAGACACAGCAGTAAGGACGACCGCAAATGCATAAAGGATAAATATGTCTGCTTTTCCTTTGTTCATTGTACTCTCATAGCAAGCTGCTGGTGAGGGTACTCTTTCTGCAAGAAGTAAAGATTGCCTTGCTGAGAGATCCTTTGTCCCAGTGCTGACTTTTCTTTGCGGCACCAAAAATTTACACGTAACACGGGATGACAAAGTTTAGAATAGATGGCTAATTTGGAGTAGAAAAAAAACATCACTAGAGACGAGAAGGCAGCAGAACGAAGAGGTCAGGTGGTCAGATGTGATTTTCAGGTGGATGTGGAAGACACCTAGTGGATAGCAGGCATGGTAATGGTAAGGACGGGCGTGGATTCCAACGACCCTCTGAGTGCACCATAAACACAGAAGGAGTAGGCAACTCCTAAGAGTAGAGGAGAGGTGGTATTGTCAGCCTGCTTGAGATTTAAAGAAGCAAATTTTGTCCAGCTAATAGAAAGGCTGTGGTCAGAAAGCTACCAGAAGAGCAAGGATGACACTGACCAAGCACCTGGCACTCAGGTCTCAGGGGCAAAAAGACGGGAAATTGCCTCCACTTGAGAGGATCACGGAGGAAGTGATCCTTGGGTTCTCAAGAGCCATGAGATCCTAGTTAAGGAAAGCAGGAGGAATCTTGAGAGAAGAGTTCAAGAGAACAGCTGACCAGAGAGAGGGATGGTCAGCAGGCCAGTGCTTGGGACTGGAGAGACAGGCCGTGAATGTGTGGAAGGAAGTTGTCCCTTGAATGGTAACCAGGACAAAAGGGGAGGCCAGCTTGGTGGACTTCACTCTGTTTGTCTTGCAGGAGAGTGCCAGGCCAGGGACACTCTTCCTTGGGTTGATAAATGAGTCAGATGGCTGGGACTCCATCTTCTATCCCTGAGTAAGTAGTTGATAAAGATGCCCTAGTGTATTTTCCCGAACAGACTCTCAATGTTAACAAGGTCAGTCTGATACAGCTGATTCTTTATCAATCCATCATTCTTTCTTTTGTAGACACATATCAGCTGTCATTTTAACCAATTCTTGCTGAAAATGGATTCTTACCGAGAATGACCATCAAGTTCGTGGCTTTGGGACAAGCAGAAAGTATTGAATTCTGGCTTTTCCAACTTGGGCCTCATTCAGCCCTCTTCTGACATTTTTACAGTTTGCAAAGTCACAGATTAAAATACACAACTAATCAATAAGGAGACTTGCCTGAGGCCAGGGAACTGGAACCACAGGGAGAGCAAGAGGTGTTTCACATTTATAGGTTCTACTTTCTCTTTATGATTGTTGCACTGTGTGTTCCCAAAACAGGAATGCTGGGAGGCTGGAATCGGTTTTCTGAGTCCTCTCTGCCACATGCTAGCTCTGTGACCTTGAGAAGCCCACGAGGACCCGAGAGCTGTCATTTCTTCATCTTATGAGTGGAAGTAAGTCCCGATGCTGCTCACCTTATGCGTTGCTATGGCCATTCAGATGTGAGTTGTACACGAAACACTGCGTGCGTCCATGTTGACACTGGCACTAAATCATTGCTGATATTTTATTGTTCAAGGTGTAACGTAAGACAACATCTGTATTAACCTCAACATTTAAACATTTCTTTTACCTAAATTGGGGCTGATGATTTCTGACGCTATAGTTAGATGTTCTTCCTTTTCACCCTGGTGTGTTTGCGTTTTGCCTTTTCATGTCTCCTTTTCAAAACTATCCCTAGGAAGCTGCTGGTATGATTACATTGGGTTTGTTAGAAAGTAATGTCTCCATTTTCCTTTTCATTAGGACTGCGTAAAGTGGCATCATCTGAAGTGTGTGCTAAGAACGTCCCTAATCCCTTATGTGATATTTCTCCTTCTAAGCCTCGTGCTTGGTGGTTCCTGCTTTATAAAATCCATCTCCCTGAAAGTTTGGGACATGTTTGACTTCACGTCCCTCTCTTCCTTGATGCACTTATTTCCTTCAACTCTTCATCTGCCTTCCTCCTGGCAACATACCTCTCCAATTTCCTTTCTTAGAGGCTTCCACTCCAGGGTTCAAGGATTTTCCTGCAACCACATGCCTTCTTTTAGAGAAGGGGGCAGGTGTGCACACAACATGATTGGGTCTAATTCTCCAATATATCTGTCCCTTTTGAATTGAGCTAACTTTTCACAGTCATTTTTTTAGCCATAATGTTCATCCCAGAAAGAGGGATGGTCAGCAGGCCAGTGCTTGGGACTGGAGAGACAGGCCATGAATGTATGGAAGGAAGTTGTCCCTTGAACGGTGACCAGGACAAAAGGGGAGCCCAGCTTGATGGACTTCGCTCTGTTTGTCTTGCAGGAGAGTGCCAGGCCAGGGACACTCTTCCTTGGGTTGATAAATGAGTCAGATGGCTGGGACTCTGACTCATTACAGGTAAAGTTGTGTTTATCAGGGACTCTGACTCATTACAGGTAAAGTCGTGCTTATCACCTATGTTATAATTTTATTACCTGCAGAATGCTTATTCATATATGGATGTCAATGGCTACATGTATTGATTAAAACTCCCTTCCCAATTATGTTACTATGGGAACAGCTAGACACATTTCAAATGTTAATTACCTTTTGTTACACCTGAGTCACATTAGCAATAACTTTCTGCATGGGAGGGGTACTCACTTTGTTTGGATTGGAATTCTGTCTCGTACACAGGGTTCAATTAACATTAGCTGAGACTATTTCTTAATTCAAAGAATATGCATATTTTCTTTGCTATTAAGCCTATAACGTGATTTTCTCAGGTTGCCACATTAATCGGAGTGAGACACTGTGTAGTTTATAATCAAAACTAAGGCAGCTCAACAGTGTGTTACATCTAAGAGGCTGACACAGGAGAGATGTCGTTTCCTTCTTAGTCTGCGTCATTAAAAAGATCTGTTTTTCTTTTGAAGTCTTCCTCTTGGTTGCTCAACATTTGTTCACAGAAAGAATATGAAGGAAATAAAGTGATACACAGCATGTGAAATCAAAGCAGCGGCAGGATTTTGTTTAGAAGAATGCTCAGCTGCATTGACTGTCATTACAATTCAGAAAAGCTGCAGCTGCCAATTTCCTTTCTGCAATTCAGTTAACCTTATATGTACCTTTCCACTTTAAGGGATGTTTTTTCCACTCAAGGAAAAAACAAAAGGAGAATGGAAAAAATTATAGAACTATGAAATGGGACTTACAAAGAAATAGAATAGTTTGCCTATTTTTCTCAGGTAGCACATTTTATGGACAATTTCAGCTCTTCCAGCTGCTGTCTTCAGAAGAGCTTAAATATAATTCTGGATATTATTTTCATTTTACAAGAAGATAATTGGCTCACACTTCTCAGAGAGCTGAGGAGCTGGAACTTGACTTTGTATAACCGAGGTGGGAGTTACATCTGGAAAAGAACAATTCTCCCCCTGAATTAGGACAAGTTCAACCATATCCTAAATCACAGTGATTTTAAATACTACTCCTCATGCCTCTCAGAGATTTTAAAATAAGACAGCAATCTGTCAGGTGTTGACAGCACACATATGTAGCCAAGGTGATCCAAGGTCAGTGTGTCCTCCGAGACACACCTGCAGGGAGTTAGCATTCGCCACCCACACGCCTGGTCCAACAGGAGCTGACCAGACATGCGCATGCCACTGACGAAACGCAGCCTGGTTTGCTGCAGGGCATCTGTTTTCTAAAACACATTTGTCACTGATAGACCTAGTGACCGACTAAGTGTGAATAAGATGTAAAAATTGCATTGGTCATAAGCCAATTTATCTGATGCACTAATGTTTTAAGTCACCATGTAATAGCAGGTCTGTGCTGTAACACAAAGAACTGTGGCACAGGTGAGCACATCAAGACATCAAGAGCACACCTGCATGTCCACTGGCCCCATGTTTCTTCTGCTGGTCCTGTCTGGCCGTGTGTTTGGTTTTGAAAGGGTCCAGGATCTGGATCTTCATGCAAAAGAAACAAGCACAAGATGGTGACCTGGAACACTTCCCACTGGCAACACTTCCCGCTGGCAACACTGCGTCTTTGCAAAGCCTGCAACTGCCCCATCTCCGCTCTGGGTTCCGAGGCTCAGCCCTCTGATCTTTCCTTACGCATCCTTTCCCTAGGCTGCCTTCCTCTTTTTCTGTATTAAAGTTCTGTATGTACTGTAGCATATTCCATTTATTGGGAATTGAATATATTTCTTCTATGCCAGAATTCAAAATTGGAATTGTTATTATTGTAGTTTGTGCTCTGCTTACAGAATTTCTAAGGTTTGGGTGTTCTATCCTAGCACCATATTTTCTCAAAGCCTTACTCCCTGCAGTGGGCAATTTTGCACAATGCAAGTTTCTCAGGCACTTTCTTCTGAGCTCCAGGTCTTCATATCCAACATCTACTCAACATCTGATTCTGAGATGTTCACCTCAAACATGTCAGAATCGACATGTCAACACATCAATACCTCCTGCAGGATTTCCTAACTCCACAGATGGTATCCGTCTAATTGTGCAAGCCAAGAGCAAGGCGCCAGCTGGGACGTTTCCTGTACCCAATCTATCATCTCGTCCCGTTAATTTTACAAGTAGTGTTTCTCTAATGTGTCCATTTCTCTTTGTCTCTGCTGCCACCTTCATCTCATAC
The DNA here is from genome assembly GCA_004027835.1 of Alouatta palliata. NCBI lineage: Eukaryota > Metazoa > Chordata > Mammalia > Primates > Atelidae > Alouatta > Alouatta palliata. Next base: position 7,749 of record PVKV010035755.1, read on the forward strand.
CTGGATCACTGCAGCAGCCTCCTCCCTGGCCATGTAGTCTATGAAACACTCATCTGAACAGATCACCACCTTCTGCACAAACCCTTAGGAAACTAGGAGAAAACTCCCTCGACTTGGTAAAGGCTATATTATAAAACATCCAGTAAACATCACACTCAATGGAGAAACTTTAAAACCAGGAGCAAAGATGCTTATTAATATCACAACTGCTTAGCATGGTACTAACGGTTCTTACAGACAAAAAAGAATCAAGAAGGAAAGAGTCAGAAAACAAAAGAAATCAGTGGTATAAGATTTGGAAGGAAGACAGAAAAAATCCTTATTGGCAGATAGGCAGATGACACAATACTATACATAGACCCTCCAACAGAATAGAGACTATTCAAACTAATGGGAGTTCAGTGATGTTGATGGATTTAAAGTGACCTTAAAAATTAATAGGAATTCTCTTGAACTCCTGACCTCAAGTAATCCGCCCGCCTTGGCCTCCAAAGTGCTTGGATTACAGACATGAGCCACCACGCCCGGCCAGAAATTAATAGTAATTCTCTTTACCTACTGATGCAGACTGAATGTTGTGTCCCCCTAATTCTTATGTTGAAATCTAATTCCAAGTGTGATGATATTTGGAGGGGGTCTGGGAGGTGATTAGGTCATGAGAGCAAAGCCCTCATGAATGGGATTATGAAAGAGACCCCAGAGAGACCCCTCACCCCTTCCACCATGTGAGGACTTGGCAAGAAGGCACCATCTGTGAAGAAGGCACCAGACAGCATGTGTTCACCAGACATTGGATCTGAAGTTCCCTCGCTCTCGGACTGCTAGCCTCCTGAACTGTGAGAAACAAATTTCTGTTGTTTATAAGCCACTTTGCTTATAGTTTTCATTACAGTATCCCGAATGGACTAACACACCTGCAATAACCAATTCCAATTTTTATTAAACTTATGTGGTGAAATTTTGTCAAATACCTCTCTATACCAACTGGGGGACCACATGGTTCACATTATCAACAAGAGAAAATAGGCAATCCGAACCCAAAAAACAGGCAAGTACTGAAAACAGTTCACAGCAAGAGAAATTTAAATAACTGGCACGGATGTGAAGATTTCCTCAACTCAGTAAATGTAACCAGAAGAAATAAAATGAGGAGGTGCCACTTCCAACCGTCATGTTTATAAAATGTAAAAGGCACCATAGAACCAAGAGGTGATGAGCGTGGGAAGATATAGGGCCTCCTGCAGGTCTTCTGGGAGTGCCCCCTGCTGTGACTGTGTGGAAAACACTCTTCATGAAGATGAAGGATGAGTATCATCGGTGGTCTTTCCATCCCATGCGGCACAGCCTGGAGACCCCAGAACCCCACCCCCCATGACTGGATGAGTACCCAGGCAAGGGGACAACTACTTAGGCTGGCTTTATGCACAGTACCTAGGGGGAAGTAAAGCCCCGTGCCTACTGTTTGTGCAATTGAAATATCACCCCGTTACTGTGTATCTTAAAGGATACATTCATATCTAAGAATATAGAGAAGGTGGGATCAGGAGGAAAAGTAAAACAGTATTAAACAAGAAGAGTCTTGTTTTGAACAGTTGCGCTAGAGTTCCTTGAATAGCAGTAACAAAACTCTGCATAGGAAGTTTTTGAAAAACATTAAAAGAGTAAAGGGTGGTCTTCAGATTTACTGGTGGAAGAGTGACAGCCATTGAAATGGGTAAGTTCAATTTAGGAGTGAATATTACTCAAAACAGACCAAAGTCCAACATACCTATAATTGGTGTTCAGGAAGAAGAAAAGTACCCAGAAAGCTCGAGAGTAAAGGCTGATCAGGAAGAGAGTTAACTTGGATTTGACACAGAAAAATCCCAACTCTCAAAAAGCTAAGCCACGCCAAAGAAACTGCTTTATCTGGACGTTGGGAAGATTTAGGATGTTAAAAATAAGTTTAGTATAAATAAAAACTCTTTCTCCCTTGCAACTTCCATTCCTCCTGCCTTGGGAGGCTGGCAAAAGCTAAGAATGTAGAAGACATTCTGAGACGTTTCTGAGGCCCTGAGAAGGTGCTTACGTGCCCACTATGCACTCCTGTCACCAGGCAGTACACTCTGCTAAACAAGCCTTCACCTGCAGGTCTTTACTAGCACTATTTACGGCTACAATAGTCACTTCCTCTGAAGTTTCATCACAGTGGCTTCCTTCTCATACAATTGAACTTGCTCACTTTCAAGTGTAATTATGTTTTCGAAATACATACTTCTGAAGTGAAGCCATTAATTTTCATGGGCAATACATGATAAAATAAATGCATGGTACCACAAATTGCAATTTACTAAGTTCTGTGGAGAAAGTGGAGCCAGTCACATAGACAGCTGGGAGAAATGAGAAACAGAGGTGACATGGAGTGATATTCAAAGCACAGAAGCAAGGAAGAGGCGTGAGCCATAAGCTGTGAGCCTGCAGTGGGGTTCCATACACATTTCCCTCCGCCAGGTACCATCGGCTTGTTTTAGCATGCCCCTTATCTGGGCTGTGCTCCAGTTCCTCCTCCTCCTTAAAGCAGCATTGAAGTTCATGTCACCCCTGCTTCCCTCACCGGTTGTTGTAAAGTTGTAATGAGATTACGAATGTGGGTGCTCATTAAGCTGGACACACATGTGGCAAATCATTACTTTTATTAATGGAGGAATAAGAACAGTCCCAGAAGTCAGAAATAAAGATACAACATATCCTTAAAAATAAACATATGGGCTGGGTGAGGTGGCCCACACCTGTCATCCCCACGCTTCGGGCAGCCGGGGCAGAGGAATGCTGACGCCCAGACACTGGAGGCCAGCCTGTGCCACATAGTAAGACCACATAAAAAAAAATAAACACATGACCAAAAAGAAAAAGCTATCTGATGGCTTCACTTTATCCTAATCTCAAATCACACTTACTCTTTACATCATCTTTTTTCTTTATGAAAGTCAGAATCTCAAAGGAAATTGGTCGAGATCCTGATGTGCAGGTGGGTTAAGAGGATTAGTAAATGTCAAATAACAAAATACAAAGAAGGAAGAGATGAAATTAAGTCCTGGCACATTTCTCAGTTGGTTGTATTTCTTGCTTCTGGCCCAGACATCGCCTGGATTTACAGGTGCGTAAATGTCCCTTCTCCTCACCAGGACAGCTTTAACTACCATCAAGAAGTATTTTTCAAATAAACACTTCAGTTTCTGTGTCTGAAGTGTTTATCTGACTCATGGCAATTGAGAACAAATTAGGTCCTATTGTGTGCAGAACAACTGTGACTTTCTAAATGGAAGAACATCTTTAAAACTTTAAAGAGGGTTTCAGTTTTCATGTATGCCACATTCTATTATCGAACTAGAATCTTCACTCCAAAGTACCATTCAAAATCCTGATGGAGTAAGAATTAAATTGATGCAACTTAAGTTTAATCCTGTCTACTTCTTAAATTATCACACAATGTCTTTTTTCCCTGTCCTTATCAATCTCAAGGTTTACCATTGTAAATATATGTGTATGTCAATTAGGAAAAATACAGTGAAATCCCTTAACATCTGAAAGATTCCATTCAGTGTTGCTGTTCTTATTAAAACTTATTTAAAATCTGAAGAATTCAAACACTTGAGTCATAATCTCTACAGCATGCTTTAGCATTTAATCCATTATATCTGACAGATCCTCCTCAAACACTGCTCTCAGCACGCTGATGTCCTCCCAGCACAATGTACTTTGTTCTGTACTCTTCAGTATATTTTTTGTAAAATAATATGTATTTATGCATGCGTGAGTGTGTGTGTGTGTGTGTGTGTGTGTGTGTGTGTGTGTGGTGTTTGTGGGGTGTATGTGTATGGTATGTGTTGTATGAGTGTGTATGCATGTGTGGTGTGTGTGTCGTGTGCTGTATTGTGTTTGTATGGTGTGTCTGTGTCATCAAATACTGTACCTTATTACATCCTGGAGGTACATGTGTTATGCATCCTTCTTCTCTTCTAGGAATATGGAATAGGCATGTATTTCCCTATTCCTCCCACTAAGTACAACTGAAAAGCCTGGACATTTCATGGATGACTCTGACAGACAGAGAGAAGGAGGCAGGATGGCTAAGGACCTCAGGACTTGAGGAATGACATGGTGGAGAATTCCCTGGGTTTTCCTTTGCCTCAGGCATACTAGACCTGAACCGAAGAAATCAGCAACCCAGAAATTCCAGCAGACACAGACAAAATAAAGTCCCAACAAAAGCTTGCTTTCTCTAGCCACAGGACCAGGGAAGGGGCAGAAAACTTAGACGATAACTGCTCTACTTCAGCCAAACAACGCAGAAAAACCTTGGCCCCACCTTCACCCATGCCAGTAAAGACTGTGTGGGTAGCCTAGAATTCCACCCTCATTAGTCTGTAAGTAAGTGCCCCAACTTCCCCACAGGGGTGGTGTCCACTTCCAAGTGGAGAGTGAGGACTCTGACCACTGCCCAGGGTAACTGGCCATAGCTCTTCTTGGGATTAGTGGAGGCCACACGGAGAGTGGGAGCCTCCACCCCCAGCAAACAGGAATAGCCCCACAACTTTCTTCATTGCAGTAATAGGGGGCACCCCACTTCCTAGACTGGAGTCATGTGAGTCCCAGTCTGTTAAAACAGAAAGCTTACGTTAAGGTCCAGAGTCTCATAACATAGTGCCCTAAAAGTCTAACTTTCAATTAAAAACATTACTAGTTGCTCAAAGAACCAGGAAGATCTCAAACAGAAAAGAAAAAATAAGCCAAACCAAGATGACAGAAATGTTAGATTTATCTGACAAAGATTTCAAAGCAGCCATGATAAAAATGCTTCAACAAGCAATCACAGACCAGCCTGAAACCAATGAAGAAACAGAGCCTCCGCTAAACAATGGGACATATAAAGAAGAACCAAATGGAAGTTTTAAAAGTAAAAAATACAAAACCAAAATGCAAAGTTCACAGACAGGGCTTAATAGCTGAGTAGAGAAAACAGGAAAGGAAGCGGGAAATGCAGGATGAAACAACACTCTCACCCCGAAACCCAGAGGAAGAAGAGCAACATAAACCCAAAGCCAGCGTAAGAAAGGACATAAATAAATGAAAGGAAATGAAGAGAGAGAGAGAGAGAGCAGAAATCCATAAAACTGAAAACAGAAACAACAGAAAACACCCATGAAACAATGAGCTGATTTAAAAAAACAAGACTAATAAAACTGACAAATCTCTGGCAAGACTGACTGAAGGAGAGAGAGGGGAGACACAAGTTCATAAATTACCAGATCAGAAATGAAACAGAGAATCACTACAGACCCTGCAGACTTGGCGAGGATAAGGGTGCACTATGAACGCCTCCACACACATATTCAACAAGTCGGATGACGTGGACACAGGGACGCACACCCTGCTGCTGCAGCCTGCCCAGGAGGAGCTGGACCTGGGTAAGAGGCACACGCAGCTTTCAGAAAGATGCTCAGGGTCACTGCGGGAGGAAACTCTGGCATCCCAGGTGCCTGGAGAATGTTCTTGGAGGGAGGGGTGCAGACTGTGGACAGGCACATCACCTGATCTTCAGACTCTCATCCTGTGGTGAGGGCAAGACCAGGGAAGGCAGAAGGAGCTCTCAAATGCTCAGGGTCGGGGTAGGGCCCCTCTGGTCCAGCTCTAAACACTGTGCTGAGTACAGATGTTTCTTTTCTTGCCATTGCCAATGAGGTAACTCTCACCAATACAGAGGATGACTAAAGATCTGGAGCCAAGAGTTAAGAGCCTTCAAGAAGGCTTAGCAGGCTTTGCAGCTATTCCTTTCATTATCTAACAAGTATTTGTGAGGGTTCTTGCCATAAATCAGGATCTGAGCCACGCATGCAGTGTGGGGTTAGAAAGAGACGTGCACCTACAGAATGGGTGTGAGTCTCTCACACCACGAGGTCCCATTCCCCCTTGATGTGCAATGTCCCACCGAGGCCCACAGGTGGGCTGCGTCCCTCAATGTCTGTAACACACACTGAGCTCACGGGGCTCTGCCTTCCCAGCACCCCGTTCTAGATGCTGCCCTGTGGTCAATGCATAAGCAGACAGCACCAAGAAACTGCTGAAACGCAGCATGTACCTGAGCTTCCGCTTCCTTAGCGCTACTTGCTCAACACTGCCTGTGCCTTGTGCCTCGGTCCTCTCCCCCCTGAACAGGAGCATGGGGAGAGCAATCCGTGAAGCTCTGGGTTCCTGACAGCCTTGTTAGAAATGAAGCCAAAAAGTGCAGGCGCAGGTCAGGAGAACAGGGTTATGTGACCCCTGGAAATGACACATCTGTCCCTAAAGGCGGCATCCTTCCCCATGCCGCTTCCCAAGTTCAGTTTCTGATGAGGTTCCATCACCTCCTCTGCCCAGCCTCCTATGCCTTCCCACCGCAGAGCTCTGCCCCAGGCCCCAGAACACATCTCACTTTCTCTCTTTTCAGAGCAGAGGAAGCCCGGCTCTAAGGGTGACTCACGGCCACTTGGATCTCCGTGTATCGGAAGACCGATGCCAGATCCACAGCTGGGCTTTCACACCTGAGGAGGTGGGAGGGGTGTTTTGTTTTAATAAAAGTCATGCTTGATTAAATAAAATGAGCGAAAAGTAAATTAAGGAATTTAAGGAATTGTGAGGGAGAAGAAAGAGCAGATTGTCATGAACAGTTGGTGAGATATCTGTGCAGATAGACTGTGCACAAAAATTATAGGACACAGCTACTGATTTTTTCTCTGTCCTCTTTTTAAAGGACTGGTGCCTAGATATCTAGGTCACAGCCCTGGGGAGAAATACAGAAACATTCACGCATGACATGGACAGAAAATAAGGAATAGAATTATCCAGGAGTGGCTGAAGAACAAACACATAGACACATGACTTATGTGTCCTGGAATCAAAACCACTCCTTTCCCAGTGCAGCCATGTATTCAGCTTTATTATTCTAGCAAGTAAAAAACACAAAACTGAGCTTTGTGAAATATCTGGAGTGAGGCAGAGGAGGAGATAAGTGTTGCCTGTGATGTCCTGGGGTCAGCGTTGGCCACGTTATTTGCAGAGGCCATGCGGGTCATGGTGTGAAGCTCCATCGTGGAGGAGGCAGACAGGCTTGTTAGTGTGGCCCTCCCAGCCAGCTGTCACCACGCCCTGTCATACCACCATCACCCAGTTCCAAGCCCCAGCGCTTCACACCTTGGCTTCCACAATGGCCTCCCTGATCCCGCCTTTCCCTCTGGGTTCATCCCTAGAGCCCAGTTGAGCTAGGCTTCCCCATACCCTGCTCCAACCACGTCCATCTCCCAGCCAGCCATCAGTGATGAATGATCCCTTCCTCTGACTTCAAACCTAATCCCAGCCCACAGGGTATCAGGCAGGTTACCCACAACACACTTTGGGGATGAGAACAGGTGCAGGCGAGTGCTCTGTGCCGCTGGGGTGAAACACAGAACATATTCTCACCCATAGACGACAGCTGGAATCATGCTTGGGCTCTCATGAGAAACACAGAAGAGGCATATGACTCAGAGCTGAGCCCTGGTGCTCTTGTTTCGGGTCCTGGGAAGAGACAGCTATGAGACAGAGGCAGTAGGAGGTGAAAGAAAATGGTTTATTTACTTGTTCCTTATGGCTGAATTGTGTACCCACAAAAAGATGTGTTGACGTCCGCACATCCGGAACTGAGAATGTGATGTGACCTCATTTGGAATTAAGGCATTTGCCAACATCAGCAAGTTAAGACAAGGGTGTTGGGGTGAGCCCTAACTGTGCCTGACTGGTGTCCCTATAGGAGGAGAGACAGAGACATACAAAGGGAAGACAGCCACCCGGAGACAGAGGCACATAGAGGGAAGACAGCCACCCGGGGACAGAGGCACACAGAGGGAAGACAGCCACCCGGGGACAGAGGCACACAGAGGGAAGACAGCCACCTGGGGACAGAGGCACACAGAGGGAAGACAGCCACCTGGGGACAGAGGCACACAGAGGGAAGACAGCCACCGGGGGACAGAGGCAGAGGCAGGCCATGCGACCACAAGCCACGGAGCACCGGAACAGCCTGAAGCACCAGAAGCAAAGAGAAGGACCTGGAGCAGGCTCTCCCTCCCCGCCTCCGCAGGGGCCCACCCTGCCACACCTCCGGCTAGGACTCCAGCCTCTGGACTGGGGAGAGGGCAGAGCCCCTTGCCTGGCCACGTAGTTTGTGGAATTTTGTTTACTGCAGGCCAGGAGGCCAATACCAGGTCCCAGGCAAATTTTTGTCAAAAATGCAAGCTGGCTTTGGCAGCCTGTGCTGGGCCTGTGTGCTGGGCTGTACTCTCTGCTGCAGGCTAGGCCTCAGGCTGCACTGGGCACCCTCCCTTCCTGTCTGGCCTCTGTTCCTCCTTCAGCTCACCCAAGGAAACTCCTCCACAGACCGACCCACCCAACGCAGGGGGCTGAGGAGCAAACCTCACCAAAGCCTCTGCCTCACCAAAGCCTCTGCCTCACCAAAGCCTCTGCCTCACAAAGCCTCTGCCTCACCAAAGC
>PVKV010035756.1:0-16292 GCA_004027835.1 Alouatta palliata
GACCATCCTGGTCAACACGGTGAAACCCCGTCTCTACTAAAAATACAAAAATTAGCTGGGCGTGGTGGCACGTGCCTGTAGTCCCAGCTACTCGGGAGGCTGAGGCAGGAGAATTGCTTGAACCCAGGAGGCGGAGGTTGCGGTGAGCCGAGATCGCGCCATTGCACTCCAGCCTGGGTAACAAGAGCGAAACTCCGTCCCCCCCAAAAAAAAGAAATCTAGCAGGTAGGGAAACTTTAAACAGTTCATTCATTATGGTTGTAATAAGTGATTTGATTTGAAACTACAGTGTTTTGTGAGCATATAACTAGGATTTAGCATACCTGGAGGGACTTTAAAAGATCTCTCAAGGGGCCAAGTGCAATGGCTCACACCTGTAATCCCAGCACTTTGGGAGACCGAGGCGGGAGGACCACCTGAGGTCAGGAGTTTGAGACCAGCCTGAGCAACATGGTGAAACCCCCTCTCTACTAAAAATACAAAAATTAGCTGGGCATGGTGGCAGATTCCTGTAATTGCAGCTACTCAGGAGGCTGAGGCACAAGAATTTCTTGAACCTGGGAGGTGGAGGTTGCAGTGAGCCGAAATTGCACCACTGCACTCCAGCCTGGGTGACAGAGCAAGACTTCATCTCAAAAAATAAATAATCTCTCAAGAAAGTTCAGACCTGAAGTTTGATTAGAAATTAGCTAGAGGAGAGCAAAAAGCATTCCAGAAAGGGCAGCTAGCACATGGAAAGTCCTTGAAGTGGGGATTTGGTTGGAAAACTTGGATACAAATGAAATTAAGTAGGATTCATTCCAAAAACACTTCTGGTAAAACCTATCATGTATAGAAGGCACTTATGCAACATATGGAAAGATACAAAGGTGACCAATCCAGCCAGGGTATCAACAAGACCCTGTCTCAAAAAAAAAAAAAAAAGAAAGAAAGTGAAACCTAGCACAAAAATTATAACCCTTAAAATCAAGCTATTATTCAAGAAAATTGAGGCCAGAAAGCCGTTACTTGTCCAAGCTTACATTAGGTGACAATCTCAGATTCAAACTGATCTGACTATAAAGAATCTACTTTTCATATACACGGCCTGAATTTGTCCCGTGTTGTTTTGGCAGTCATGAAAGCAATATTAATTTCCTTGTACATTTCCATCAGAGCTCTTGGGTGATGAGGTATGTTGTCAGTGAGCAGTAATATTTTTAAACAAATCTTTTTTTCTTCTGAGCAGTAGATCTCCACAGTGGGCTTAAAATATTCAGTGAACCATGCTTTAAACAGATGTGCTTTGTTGATTTGTAGAGCACAGGTAGAGTAGATTTAGCATAATTCCTTTTTCTTTCTTTTTTTTTTGAGACAGAGTCTTGCTCTGTGACCCTGGCTGGAGTGCAGTGGTGCAATCTCCGCTCACTGCAACCTCTGCCTCCCTAGTTCAAGCCAGCCTCTACAGATTACTCAATGTAACACATAGCACCTGCCTCAGGCTCTCAAGCAGCTGGGATTACAGGCGCCCACCACCATGCCTGGCTAATTTGGTATTTTTAGTAGAGACCGAGTTTCACCATGTTGCCCAGGCTGGTTTCAAACTCCCAAACTCAGGTGACCTGCCCGCCTCAGCCTCCCAAAATGCTGGGATTACAGGCATGAGCCACCATGCCTGGCCATTAGCTCTTCTTTGGGTTTTGGGGGGTGTTTTTGGTTTTTTTGTTTTGTTTTGAGACAGGGTCTCACTCTGTCACCCAGACTGGAATGCAGTGGTGTCATCTCAGCTCACTGCAACCTCTGCCTCCCAAGCTCAAGAGATCCTCCCACCTCAGCCTCCCAACTAGCTGGGAACACAGGTCACCATGACTGGCTAATTTTTCTATTTTTTATAAAGACAGGGTTTTGCCATGCTGCCCACGCGGTTTTTTTTTTTTTTTTTTTTTTTTTTTTTTGAGACAGTCTTACTCTGTCACCTAGGCTGGAGTGCAGTGACACGATCTCGGTTTACTGCAACCTCCACTTCCCAGGTTCAAAGGATTCTCCAGCCTCAGCCTCCTGAGTAGCTGGGATTACAGGTGGCCGTCACCACGTCCAACTAATTTTTTGTATTTTTTTTAGTAGAGACAGGGTTTCACTGTGTTGGCCAGGCTGGTCTTGAACTCCTGACCTCAGGTGATCCACATGCCTTGACCTCCTAAAGTGCTGGCATTACAGGCATAAGCCACTGCGCTGGGCCCAGGCTGGTCTTGGAACTCCTGAGCTCAAGGGATCCATCCACCTCAGCTTCCCAGCCACCGTGTCTGGGCTGCATTAGCTTAATAAGAACTAATTAAGCTCTTATTAATATGGATATTTTGCATTCTACTTCCCTGTTCATGAGTTGATGGACGTTTAGGTTATTTCTACTTCGTCACTATTACGAATACTACCACCATGAACATGAGTGCACAGGTTTTTGTGTGAACATATGTTTTCATTTGTCTTGAGTATGTACCTAGTAGAATTTCTGGGTCATAAGATAATTGTAGATTTAACTCTTTTTTGGTAACTGCCAAACTGTTTCCCAAAGCAGCTGTACCGTTTTAAATGCCAAACAACAATGTATAAGAGTTCCTATTTTTCCACGTCTTTGCCAGCTCTTGTTATTGACTGTCTTTTTTTTATGGTAGCCATTTTACTGGGATGAAATGATGTCTCATTGAGGTTTAGATTTGTATTTCTGGATGGCATATGACATTGAACATCTTTTCATGGCTTATTGGCCATTTCTGGGTGTTTTTTTTGCGGGGCGGGAGAAATATCTATTCAAATCCTTTGACTATTTTTATTTTTCTTAATTTTATTTTAGATTCAGAGATTACAAATACAGGCTTATTACATAGGTAAATTACATAATGGTGAGGTATGGCCTTCTAGTGAACCCATCACCCAAACAGTGAATATTGTACACAGTAGATGATTTTTCCACCCTCAACCCCTTTCCTATCCTCCTCCTTTTTGAAGTCCCCAGTGTCTATTACTTCTATCATTCTATCCATGTGTACTCATTGTTTAGCACCTACTTATAAGTGAGAAAATGCAGCATTTGGTTTTTCTGTTTCTGAGTTATGTCATTTAGGATAATGGTCTCCAGCAGCTGCTGCAAAGGACGTGACTTTATTCTTTTTTACGGCTACATGGTCGTCCATGATACATATATATGATATATATATATATATATACATATATATATATCATATATATGTATATACACCACATTTTCTTTATCCAGTCAGCTGTTGATAGACACTTAGGTTGATTCCATGACTTTGCTATTGTAAATAGTACTGCAATAAACATATGAGCACAGGTGTCTTTTTGATAAAACCATTTATTTTCCTTTGCGTAGTTACCTCCTAGTGGGATTGCTGGGCTGAATTGTAGTCCTATTTTTAGTTCTTTGAGAAATCTTCGTACTGATTTCCATGGAGGTTAAACTCATTTATATTTCCACCAACAGTGTATAAGTGTTCCCTTTTCTCTGCATCCTCACCAACATCTGTTTGTTTTGTTTCATTTTGTTTTTTTGAGATAGAGATTTGCTCTTGCTGCCCAGGCTGGAGTGCAATGGCACGATCTCGGCTCATGGCAACCTCCGCCTCCCAGGTTCAAGCATCTCCTGCCTCAGCCTCCCAAGTAACTGGGATTACAGGCATGTACCACCACGCCCGGCTAATTTTTTGTATTTTTTTAGTAGAGATGGGGTTTCTCCACGCTGGCCAGGCTGGTCTTGAACTGCTGACCTGAGGTGATCCACCCACCTCAGCCTTCCAAAGTGCTGGGACCACAGGCATGAGCCACAGTGCCCAACATCTGTTTTGTTTTTTTTTTTTTACCTTTTTAACGGTTATTTGGACTGGTGTAATATGGTATCTCCTTGTGGTTTTCATTTGCATTTCTCTGTTGATTAGTGTTGTTAAGCATTTTTTTTCCTTGTTTGTTGGCAGCTTGTATGTCTTCTTTTGTCTTTTGTCCACATTTTAACGGGGCTATTTGGAATTTTTTGTGGTTGATTTGTTTCCATTCCTTATAGAATCTGGATATTAGTCCTTTGTTGGATATATAGTTTGCAAATATTTTCTCCCATTCTGTAGGTGGTCTGTTTGCTCTGTTGATTGTTTCTTTTGCTGTGCAGAAGCTCTTTAGTGTTATTAAGTTCCATTTGTCTACTTTTGGTTTTGTTGCATTTGCTTTTGGAATCTTAGTCATTTATTGCCAAGGCCAATGTCCGGAGTAATTTTCCCTAGGTTTTCTTCTAGGATTTTTATAAGTTGAGGTTTTAGATTTAAGTCTTTAATCCATCCTGAATTAATTTTTGTATATGGTGAGAGATAGGGATCCAGTTTCTTTTTACTAAATATGGCTAGCCAGTTTTCTCAGCAGTATTTATTGAAAAAGATGTCCTTTCCTCATTGTTTATTTTTGTTCACTGTGTTCAAGATCAAATGGCTGTAGGTGTGTGGCTTTATTTCTGGGTTCTCTATTCTGTTCCATTGATCTATGTGTCTATTTTTGCACAGTACCATGCTATTTTGGTTACCGTAGCCTTGTAGTATAGTTTGAAGTCAGGTAATGTGATGCCTTCAGCTTTACTTTTTGTTTGTTTGTTGCTTAGGATTGCTTTGGCTGTTCAGGCTCTTTTTTTGGTTCCATACGAATTTTAGGATTTTTTTTTCTAATTCTGTGAAAATGACATTGATAATTTGAGAATTGTGTTGAATTTGTAGATTGCTTTAGGTAGCATAGTCATTTTAAAGATACTGATTTTTCCTGTTGATGAACATGGAATGTTTTTCCATGTGTGCCTGTGTCATCTATGAATTCTTTCATCAGTGTTTTGAAGTTCTCCTTGTGGAGATGTTTCACCTCCTTGGTTAAATGAATTCCCAGGTATTGGGTCTTTGTTTGTGGCTATTATAAATGGAATTGAGTTCTTAATTTGGTTTTTAGCTTGAATGTTTTTCGTATATAGAAATGCAACTAATGTTTTATGCATTAATTTTGTATCCTGAAACTTTAGTGAAGTTGTTTTGGAGGAATCTTCAGGGTTTTCTCGGTATAAGATCCTGCCATCTGCAAACAGAGATAATTTGACTTCCTCTTTTCCAATTTGGATGCCTTTTACTTCTTTTTCTTGCCTGATTTCTCTGGCTAGACTTACGGCACTATGTAAACTAGGAATGGTGAGCGTGGACATCTTTGTCTTGTTCCAAGTTTAAGGGGGAATGTTTTCAACTTTTCCCCATTCAGTGTGATGTTGGCTGTGGGTTTGTCATATATGTCTTCCTATTTTTATATTAGGATTTAAAAATTTTATTATTACTGTTGAGTTGTAAGAGTTCTTTATATACTCTTGATCCTAGACCCTTATCAGCCATATGATTTGCAAACATTTTCTTCCATTCTGTGGGATTTTTTTTTCTTTTACCCAAATTTTCTTGACACTCTCATCTGTGGGGTTTTTTCTTTTTTCTTTTCTTTTTTGACCCAAAGACAAAAGGGTGTTTTTCCTGTTTTGATAATGCTCTTTCTTTCTCTTTATAATATAAATTTTTATAAGTATAATAAATGTATAAGGTTTAAGAAGTCAAATAATGTTACATAGAAAACCATTAAGTGCCTATTTCCTTCTACCTACTCTGAATTCCTGCTTCTTAGTGATAAGTACTTTTAATCATTTTAGCTATTTCTTCTGGAATTTATCTCAATGTTTCTAAATAACATATTTAGACTGCTATTTATTGGCACTTCTTTTTAGAGATATTTATTGACTTTTAACTATGGAAGATGAGGACTAGCTCCTCCTTACTCACTAACCCTTCAGAATATAAATATTGGTGAATTAGCTTTTATCTTTGATGTTATTACTATAAAAATTACACACAGCTGAGCCCTTTAGTACTATATATGACTACGTTGTCTTTTTTCCCAATTCTTCATCTTTAAATTAATAACTGCCTTTTAAAAATTATTACTTTCTAAAAATATTCTTTAATAGATATTCTAGATATCTATTCCCAAATTCTAGACAAAAAGAGTCTACCAGTTTCATTTTTCCTAGCAACACCTTTTCTGGAGCAATTCAGCCTTTTGCTATCGTCCTGACTAGTCGCTTTCTAGTCTGGCTGCACAAACATTGACTGGCATTTCTCCTTCCCCATGGTCTTTGCTTCTTCCGTGTTAGACCACCTGTCTCCTGGGTTCCCACGTCTTTTCGTTTTGTGGTTCATTTCCTTATTTTGGTGGAGTATATTCTTCTGTAGCTTTCCAATAAAGTGTGTATGACAGTTAAGAGACTTTGTGTTTCTGAAAATATGTATTTGCCCTTGTCTTTGAGTGATAGTTTGAGTATCTATTGACATTTTTTCAAAACTTGAATAATATTCATTATTCCACTGTCTTCCTACAGTGATGCTATTTAGAAGTCAGGTGCCATTCTGATTTTTTTTCTTTGCATGCGAATTGTTTTTTTGCTGAGATTTTATCATTATCAGCATCACACTGAGCTTACATCATGCTGTGCTGTGGTATGACTTTTATGTTGGGCACTTGGTGGAAGCCTTTCTATCTTGTCACTCATGTGCCTTATTTAGTGAAATTTTTTTTCTTCCCTTTTACCCAAACATTAAGCGAAATTTTTAAAATTTCTTTCCTCTGTTTTCTGTTTTTTCTTTTGTTGGCCCTTCTGCTAATCTAACTGTTGGGCCTTCTCCTTAATTTTCTTATTTTCCTCTCCTCAATTGCTATTTCTGAACTTTTATTCTATATTCTGGGCAATTTTTCTTATTTAATCCTTACTCTCACCTGTTTGATAGCCAAGTGCTTTTGGGAGTTTTCTGAATGTTCCTTTTTAAATTTACTGTAGCTTTTCAGCAGTGTTATTCCATCTCTGCAATAACATATTTTTGAGGAGGTTTTTTTATGGCTGCTTGGCTTTTGTTCTATTTTTTAAGTTTTTTTGCTCTGTTTTTTTTTTCTGTTTTCGTGTCTGCCTTTAATGTTATAGGCTTTCTAATACATATAAAACACTTAAAATGGTGTCTAGCACACAGTATGCTTAGTAAATGTTAGAAATTATTTGTAGAACAGACTGGAGGAGAGGGGGTTGTGGTGGCAAAATGACAAACCTTTGAAAGTAGTCTAGGAGATGGGGAGCATCTGAATGTAAGTAGTTTTGTTGATAGAGGATATAAGAAAGATTGTAGAGACATTCCTTAAGTTTCCACAAGAAGAGTAAGGTAGATTAAAAGAATGACCTACAGATTTCTGGCTTCAGAAGCTTGGTGGCCTCCAGTAACTAAAATAGAGATTAATGGAGAAGATTAACATTGGAGAACAATATGGAGTATGTTTTTGGACTTGAGAACTGTGAAGTGACCTCAGCCTATCACTAAAGCCTCTTCACAATCTGTCTTTTACCAAATGCCAGGCTCTTTTCTCTCTTTTGTTTTTAAATACAGACTCAGAATATTCATAAGTCTCAACATTTCACTTGTCTTTTATGAAATAGCAATTAAAAGGGCCGAACATGATGGCTCATGCCTATAATTCCAGCACTTTGGGAAGCCAAGGCAGGCGGATTTCCTGAGGTCAGGAGTTCGAGACCAGTCTGACCAACATGGTGAAGCCCCATCTCTAATAAAGATAGAAAAGATTAGTCAGGCGTGGTGGTATGCGCCTGTAATCCTAGCTACTCGAGAGGCTGAGGAGGGAGAATTGCTTGAACCGGGAAGGCAGAGGTTGCAGTGAGCTGAGATCACGACCAGCCTGGGCAGCAGAGTGAGACTCATCTCAAAAAAAAAAAATTTTTTTTTTTTTTTTTGTGGAGATGGGGTTTCATATCACCCAGGATTGTCTCAAACTCATGGACTCAAGCAGTCCTGCTACCTCAGCCTCTCAAAGTGCTAGGATTACAGGCATGAGCCACTGTGCCCGGCCTTGAATCCTGATTTTCTTAACAGGTTTTACAGCTCTTTAAAACATTGCACAGGACCAGACAACAAGTTTTTAAAAATGATGCCAGAGCATTAGAAGGTAAGTATGTTCTTTACCTCTTTGGAGCCAGTCTACTTTTTAGATGACTACTAATCTATCTGAGAAACTCTGTGTGGTTAAGACCCATCTTAGGGAATGACCTTCACTACCTTTCCCTAATATCCTATTATAAAGATTAGCTTATATTACACTTTTTTTTTTCTTTTTTAAAGACAGAGTCTTGCTCTGTCTCCCAGGCTGGAGGGCTGTGGCATGATCTCCGCTCACTGCAACCTTCACCTCCCAGGTTCAAGTGATTCTCCTGCCTCGGCCTCCTAAGTAGCTGGGACTACAGACGCCTGCCACCATGCTCATCTAATTTTTCATGGAGACGAGGTTTTTACAGAGTACAGTATTTTTAGAAGAGACGGGGTTTCACCATGTTAGCCAAGATGGTCTCGATCTTCTGACCTCATGATCCCCCACCTCGGCTTCCCAAAGTAGTGGGATTACAGGCGTGAGCTGCCATGCCCAGCCATGTTACACTTATTTGAAGAATATCTACTTAAAGAAAAATTTTTAAAGATTAAGTCTTCATAAAGAGTCAGTTAAAAAAAGGCAAGGGACCAGAATTTCAGTGTTTACCATTGCTTGCCTTATATTCAAGCCATTGAACTTTCTGCTTACATAATCAAATTTTCACACTCTCTAGGACTATATATTACCATGTTGTTATGTCTTACGTCAGTCTAAAAGAGCAGCTGTGAAAGAGAAGCCATCCCAAATGATTTCAGATTCAGTATCTCACTGTTTTAGGTAATTTCTATCTTATCTGGAAGTCACAGACTCTGAAATTTAGGTTCTGTGTTAGTCCTGTTCAGTTCCACTCCTCATACGTTTCTATTTTTTATTTATTTTTTATTTATTTGTTTATTTATTTTTGAGACAAAGTTTCACTCTTCTTGCCCAGGCTGGAATGCAATGGTACCATCTCGGCTCACCACAACCTCTGCCTCCCAGATTCAAGCAATTCTCCTGCCTCATCCTCCCTAGTTGCTGGGACTGCAGGCATGTGCCACCACGCCCAGCTAGTTTTGTATTTTTAGTAAACACAGGATTTCTCCATGTAGGTCAGGCTGGTCTGGAAGTCCTGACCTCAAGTGATCTGCCCACCTCGGCCTCCCAAAGTGTACAGGTGTGAGCCACTGCGTCTGGCCCACTCCTCATACATTTCTAAACCTCCTGAAGAGTGCACCTAGGAAAAGTGTTCCCACTGTTTTCCAAGGATTTAAGTTTTTGTAACTCATCAAAAATAATTTCTGAATGATTAAGATATATGTATTGTATTATGTGTACTTTACTTGAATTCCTGATTTAATTCTTACAACATTTCTGTGAGATGGTTACTATTATAATTACTGTTTTTGCAAATGAGAAAATTGACAAAATGTGAAAATATTTGTCCCACATCATACTTAGTAAGAGGTGGACCTGGGATTTAGCCTAAACCGTCTGATTCAAAAGTTCAAACTCTAGGCTGGCCATGGTGGCTCACGCCTGTAATCCTACCACCTTGGGAGGCCGAGGTGGGGGGATCACAAGGTCAGGAATTCGAGACCAGCCTGACCAACATGGTGAAACCCCATCTCTACTAAAAATACAAAAATTAGCCAGGCATGGTAGCGCATGCCTGTAGTCCCAGCTATTCAGGAGGCTGAGGCAGGAGAATCGCTTGAACCCGGGAGGTGGAGGCTTCAGTGAGCTGAGATCATGCCACGGCATTCCAGCCTGGGCAACAGAGCAAGACTCTGTCTAAAAAAAATCAAAAACCAAACGTCCAAACTCTAAACCACCTTACATATTGAAATATATGCAACATAGGCTGGGCACGGTGGCTCACACCTGTACTTCCAGCACTTTGGGAGGCCAAGGCAGGCAGATTGCTTGAGATCAGGAGTTAGAGACCAGCCTGGCTAATATAGTGAAATCCCCCCTCTACCAAAAATACAAAAATTCACCAGGCATGATGGCACTCACCTGTAATCCCAGCTACTTGGGAGGCTGACGCAGGAGAATTGCTTGAACCCAGGGGCAGAGGTTGCAGTGAGCTGAGATCGTGCCACTGCACTCCAGCCTAGGCAACAAAGCAAGGCTCCATCTGAAAAAAAAAAAAAAAAAAAAAAATATATATATATATATATATATATATGTATATTTTTCACTCGCTTTATATGTCAGCCAAGACACTTAAAATTTTATTTAGTAAAGATATATCCTGTTTGCTGCCAATCTTTGTGTGTGTATATAGTTTAACATACTTCTGTTATTGAATTTTACCATCTTAAAGAAAGCATTTTAATAAAAATCCTTAGATTTGTAAAAATAAAACATTAATTAGATTTATTAGAATTCAATAGCTATAGGTATACAAATGAATTTGAGAGTAAAAATAAGTGGAAGAAAAAGTATTAGGGTGCCAAAGGTTTGTAGTAGGTTTACTTACAAATTTGTCGGCCTGTCAAAAGCTCTTCAAGAGACTTCATTCATAAACTTCTTATTCTTTTTTTTTTTTCTTTTGAGACAGAGTCTCACTGTGTCACCAGGCGCCAGGCTGGAGTGCAGTGGCATGATCTCGGCTCACTGCAACCTCTGCCTCCCAGGTTCAAGCGATTCTCCTGCCTCAGCCTCCCGAGTAGCTGGGACTACAGATGCGCGCCACCACACCCAGCTAATTTTTGTATTTTTTAGTAGAGATGGGTTTTCACCATGTTGGCCAGGATGATCTTGATCTCTTGACCTCGTGATCCCCCCACCTCAGCCTCCCAAAGTGCTGGGATTACAGGCGTGAGCCACTGCGCCTGGCAAATTTCTTATTCTTATGCTTTGTTCTTCATGAGGGCAAAACCATTTTCTATACTAGAGAAGTAGCCATTCATTATTAATGACATGTAAATTATTGAGATAGGAATTATAGATTACAAAAGCCAGTAACTATATGTATTTTTCTTTTTGTAGCAGCAAGAATAAAGATAAATGAAGAATTCAAAAATAATAAAAGTGAAACTTCTCCTAAGAAAATAGAAGAGGTACAGTAATTTTTTCAGTTACAGTGAAACGTATTTTTTTGACAAAGAGGAAATGATGAAGATAGAGAGGTTATATGAAATAAAAAACATTACTTGATAGCTAAGGCTGTCACAACTGTAGATAACCTTCACTTATTTGGTGTGGCTCACCTCCTCAGGGTCATCTGCCAGCACCCAAAATACAGCAAGGTGCCCCATGAACAGAACATGGAAATAGCCATGGTCAAAGCCAGAGCAGCTGAATAAACCCGGAAACCCACGGAAATTCTGTCTTCACCTAGAGCAAGTGACTGAAACGAAAGAGAATGAGTGTTGTAGTAACTCAGAATTACAGAGGGAACTTCTACCCTTTTAGCTGAACTAAGCAGTTATTTATTTTTAATCCCATCTTGGCAATGACATAAACAGCTACAGTATGAACTGTTCTTTGCTTTCTGTATTTGCATTTTGGTCACTTGCTCTAGTTGAAGACACTGTACAGACACTACTCTCTCAGCTCTCTAATACTCCTAGTAAAAGTTGATTGAAAAAAATGCACAATTTTTCTTTTCCTGTATATTATGTATTCTGGAATATACACATTATCTCTGTCCTCAGCTTCCTGTGTCTAACTGTATAAAGATAAGGAAAGGACCCTTAGGAAGAAAACCAAAAAATGGAAAATAATTTGCAAGGTAGTTATGGTTACAAGAATTGATTTGGTAAAAAGGAAGGTACAAACTGGAGAAATTCTTCCATGTTTAATATAATTTCCAGATGAAAAAAATGATAAAAAATGCATTTATATTTAGTGGAGAAAAATGCTATTTTTGAAATAGTAAATACCTGTAATAATGAAGCTTATGAGACAGCCTAAGTATTCCCTCTTTATAAAATAAACAAAATGGGAAAGATTTTGCTGAAACATATGATAGGGCAAATAGGGAATATGTAATTTTTATTCACGGCAGACATAAAGATGACAGTATAATCAAGTCATGACTTGAAGGGAGATTAAAGGTATATGAAGAAGTTTGTACTGTTTGTTATTCAGTAAAGTGATTAATAATATGGTAATTATTTTTTAATTTTGAAATTATGATTAAAGATTTGTAAATTGAGGTCTGGGAAAATGAGTTCGTGTCCTTTGTAGAGACATGGATGAACCTGGAAACCATCATTCTCAGAAAACTGACACAAGAACAGAAAATCAAACACCACATGTTCTCACTCATAGTCGGGTGTTGAACAATGAGAACACATGGACACAGGGAGGGGAGCATCTCACACTGGGGTCTGTTGGGGGGAAAAGGGGAGGGACAGCAGGGGGTGGGGAGTTGGGGAGGGATAGCATGGGGAGAAATAACAGATACAGGTGATGGGGAGGAAGGCAGCAAATCACACTGCCATGTGTGTACCTATGCAACAATCTTGCATGTTCTTCACATGTACCCCCAAACCTAAAATGCAATAAAAAAAAAAAAACTAAAAAACTTTAAAAAACAACAAAAAAAGTTAAAAGCAGTACAGTAGTCCCCCTTTATCCTTAGAGGATAAATTCTAAAATCCTCAGTGGATGCCTCAAATCTCTGATAGTACCAAATCCTACATTTTATTATATATGCATACCTACGATAAAGTTTAATTTATAAATTAGCCATAGTACTCTTATGGTTTGGAGCCATTATTAAGTAAAATAAGAGTTACTTGAATATAAGCACTGCAGTGTGACAACAGGCAATCTGGATAACTGAGATGGCTACTAAATGACCACAGGTGGACAGTGTATACAACATGGATATGCTGGACAAGCAAATGATTGACATCCCGGACAGGCTGGAGCAGATGGCATGAGATTTCATCATGCTACTCAGAGTGACATGTGATTAAAAACTTATACATTATTTATTTGGGGAATTTTCTATTTAATATTTTCAGACTATAGTTGACGACAGGTAACGGAAACTGTAGATAAGGAGAAACTACTGTATTACCTGAAGAGAAATTATAGTAAAACCATCATTTTCAAAAACAGTACATTCGTATGAAACACCCAAAGGACTTAATCTATTTGTTTGGTTTTCTTAACAGCTAATGAAAATAGGTTCTGATGTTGAATTGTTACTCAGAACATCTGTTATACAAGGTATTCACACAGACCACAATACACTGAGTAAGTAAAATTAAAGAAAAATGGTTTCTAACTGTAATGTGTTTTAAAATATTGAATAATTGTCGCACATGTAATGGTGAGTGGTAAAACAGCTTGATTTTGCCAGGCAATGTGATATATAGCATATATATTTTATAAGGTTATAGTCTATAATACTGAATTACTGAATTATGAAACTTTGTTTTACCACATTTGTTTGTTTCTTTTTTTTTTTTTTGAGACGGAGTTTCACTCTTGTTACCCAGGCTGCAGTGCAATGGCGCGATCTCAGCTCACCGCAACCTCCGCCTCCTGGGTTCAAGCAATTCTCCTGCCTCAGTCTCCCGAGTAGCTGGGACTACAGGCACATGCCACCATGCCCAGCTAATTTTTGTATTTTTAGTACAGACGGGGTTTCACCATGTTGACCAGGATGGTCTCGATCTCTTGACCTTGTGATCCACCTGCCTCGGCCTCCCAAAGTGCTGGGATTACAGGTGTGAGCCACCACGCCCAGCCATTTTTTCTTTTTAATTAATATTAATTTTTTATTTTTATCTTGTTATATTACAAAACTCTAATTACAAGGACGGTACTACCATATATTTTTATCATATTTATTTACAGTTCTTAATTTTTCTGGCATCATTTATCACTTACCTAGACTATTTCTTTACCTTTTTCTCTATAATTAGTTTTGTTTTTTGTTTTTTTAGATGAAGTCTCGCTTTGTCCCCCAGGTTGGAGTGCAGTAGTGCGATCTTGGCCCGCTGCAACCTCCACCTCCTAGGTTCAAACATTTTTCGTGCCTCAGCCTCCTAGTTAGCTAGGACTACAGACCCACACCACCATGCCCAGCTAATTTTTGTATTTTTAGTAGAGATGGGATTTCACTATGTTGGCCAGGCTAGTCTCAAATTCCTGACCACAGGTGATCTGCCTGCCTCAGCCTCTCTAAGTGCTGGGATTACATCCATGAGCCACTGCACCCAGCCTGTAATTAGTTATTTTAATTTAGAAGATTTAGGATTATAGGAAATGGAAATATAGTTGAGGATCCTCCTTTATACCTCGAGACTCTGAATGGTGCTTCATAAAATTTCACATTATATTTTGTTTTTATTCTCTAAAAAATCTTTGGGGATGATAACAACAAAAAGATGACATTCAGAATTGTTGGCCACATGCAGTGATTCATTCCTGTAATCTCAACACTTTGGGAGGCCAAGGCAGGAGTCTCAGTTGAGCCCAGGAGTTCAAGACCAGCCTGGGTAACATGACAAAACCCCACCTCTACAAAATATACAAAAATTAGCAGGATGTGGTGGTGCACACCTGTAGTTCCAGATACTAGGGAGGCTGAGGTGGGAGGATCACTTGAGGTTGAGGCATTAGTGAGCCTTTAGTGAGGCTTTAGCTTTACTGGGAAGTTGAGGCTTTAGTGAACTGTAAGTATGCCACTACTCCTGCCTGGGCGACAGAGTAAGACCCTGCCTCAAAAAAATATATATATTGAAAGGCTTTGTTTTTTAAGCAGACTATGGAAGTATAGCATACAAACAAAAGTGCTCGATTTGTAATTGTATAGCTCAGTAAATTTTCATAAAACGAAATATTCATGTAACCAACATGCACAACAAACCACAGGTTAAAAAAAATGTTGCCTTTCTGATGGATATGTGGTGGTATCACATTGTGATTTTAATTTATATTTCTCTGGTAACTAATGAAGTATGAGGACCTTTTGAGTTGTTTAGTGGGCATTTGGATATTCTTTTTTATGAAGTACCTGTTCGAGACTTTTGTCCATTTTTCTAAGGGTTGTCTGCCTTTTTATTGTTGATTTAAAGGATTTCTTTATATGTTTTGAATATAGAATTTTTGGTGGGTGTATGTATTACAAGAATCTTTACTTTGTGGCTTTCCTTTTCACATTGGTAATGTTATCTTTCCATGAGAAGTTCTTAATTTTAATGTAGTCATATTTATGAATTTTTTTTTAATAATTAGTACTTTTGAATTCTATTAAAGAAATCTTTGCCTAGCTCAAGCGAGATCATGAAGAGATTCTCCTATGCTTTCTTCCAAAACCTTTATTGTAGGCTGGGCGTGGTGGCTCACACCTGTAATCCCAGCACTTTGGGAGGCTGAGGTGGGTGGATCACCTGAGATCAGGAGTTCAAGACCAACCTGGCCAACATGGTGAAACCCTGTCTCCACTAAAACTACAAAAATTAGCCGGGCGTGGTGGTACATGCCTGTAATTTCAGCTACTCAGGAAGCTGAGGCAGGAGAAGCACCAGAACCCGGGAGGCAGAGGCTGCAGTGGGCCAAGATCACGCCACCACATTCCAGCCTGGGCAACAGAGTGAGGCTCCCATCTTGGGAAAAAAAAAAAAAAAAAGCTATATTGTTTGATGTTTTCCATTTGGTTGTTTATATCAGCTAGAGTTGGTTTGTATATGGTGTGAGATAAGGGGTCAAGATTTATTTTTTTACATGTGACTATCCAGTAGATCCAGCAACACTTATTGAAAACACCACTCTTTCCCCTACTACTCTATAGGATCACCTTTGTCATAAAATCAAAGAACTATATATGTGTGCATCTGTTTCTGGACTTTATAATCTCTTCAGTCTGTTTTTCTGTCCTGCATCACATACCATAATGTCTTGATTATTACAGCCTTATACTAGGTCTTTCTACCAGATAGTGGAAGTCCAAAGGATTTTTAAAGTTACTTTTAGTAATGGGGACTTACCAGAAATTACTAGACCTTGGGCTGGGCACTGTGGTTCTTACGTATAATCCTAGCACTTTGGGAGGCTAAGGCAGGCGAATGACTTGAGCTCAGAAGTTCAAGACTAGCCAGGGCAACATGGTGAAACTGTCTCTACCAGAAATACAAAATATTTGCTAGGCATGGAGATGTGCCCATGATCCCAGCTACTCAGGAGGCTGAGGTGGGAGGATCACTTGAGCCTGGGAGGTGGTGTTGCAGTGAGCTGAGATTGTACAACTACACTCCAGTCTTGGTGACAGAGCCAGACTCTGTCACCAAAAAAAAAAAAAAAAAAAA
>PVKV010035757.1:0-16292 GCA_004027835.1 Alouatta palliata
GTGAAACCCCGTCTCTACTAAAAATACAAAAAAATTAGCTGGGCATGGTGGCGTGTGCCTGTAGTCCCAGCTACTCGGGAGGCTGAGGCAGGAGAATTGCTTGAACCCAGGAGGCGGAGGTTGCGGTGAGCCGAGATCGCGCCATTGCACTCCAGCCTGGGTAACAAGAGCGAAACTCCATCTCAAAAAAAAAAAAAAACTAATATTTAAAATAATTAAGAAATACTGTGGAAAATTGCGTATGAACAAACACTTCCTTTTAAAGGGTCTACTTTTCAAGAATAGATTGACAGTATATGTGTATATAAGATTATGTGTATGTGTATCAAATTTAGAGTAGATTTGAAGTTACTGGATATATCACTATTATACCTTGAATTAGCTAGTCACCATTATACCTTGTTGATGATGCTGAAACTATGCCCCTCATCAAGATGGTTTTTATTATCAAGTGACTCAGAAATGTCCATTTTAATGAAAAAAGTTATTGGCATACTTATTCATTTTGAAATAATTGAAGCAATTGTTTATGCCTAACTTTCAGAAGCTGTGTGGAAAATATGTAATATACTTTCAAAGTATCAGTCCTTATTCAAAGGCAAAATAGTTGAATCTTCTGAAAAGACAATAGTGGATACTTCAGTTCCAGTGAATCAACCCACAGGATTTTCATGCCAAAAAACCCATATGTGCTGAACAATGGTGAACACTGCCTTATCTAGATTCCACCCCCTGCCCTAATTAAACATCAGTGTTGGCAGTGATATATTCTTCCTATACCCACTGTAATTACTACACAATCCTAAAATTGTATAACTTTGGTCCAAAAAATGAAGGGTGCAATTTTAAAGTAAAGTGAAACACTACAATGAGATACAGAGACAGAGAATGCTAATTAATAGATTATAGTCTGCCAGCAGTGGGGCCTAATTAAACTGTGCATTCATTATACCCTCTGTAGCCTTCAGAGGTCAGGCATCTTCCACTTTATAAAGAAGATTGGTTTAATAGGATTTACAGTAATTAAATAGTTTCCCCATTTCAATTTGAGACTGGGGGTTTAGGTCCATTCTAAATATTTGATCTGATTGGACCATAGAGGTCTTGGTCTAGGATTCTATCAAATGTAAAAACACATTTGCTTAGAATTGCTTGATATGTGTGATTCTTTATTATGGAGTTGTTTTAGAAGATAGTTTCTAATATAAATACTCAGCTATTTTTTTGTCTTATCCTCCTTTTGTTACTGCACTTTAAATACTGCTGGTTGGAGAGTTAGAGTAGCATGTATTTAACAGGGAAGCCTTTTTCTTTTTTAAAATTGGGAATAAGGAAGTTTTTTAGTGTATGTTTGGTGGAATTGCAGAGCTAATCGGACTTTGGATGATTTATATTTTTTTATTCTAAACAGCATTTAACCAAATATCATACTTCTTTCTTGATTATGCCTTGAAATAATTATATATGTTGAATTTAGTTGGAAGCTTATTTTAAAAATAATTATTTTAAAGCACTATTACTGAAATTTTGCATGAACACAATACTGTTTACTATTTTTACCTTGTATGTTTCTTTTCTTTTTGGAGTCTGATTTTTACGATTCTCATTTACTTAGGAATCAAGAGAATTTCTGGTTTAGAAATGCAAAACAATAAACTTAACCCTGTGTAATTCTTTGTCATTTTTTTCTCATTATTTAGAGACTTTTAACTATTAACATTTATATAATTTTAGGTTATACCTTGATTTGCCACATGGTAAAAGCCTTTATTATTTGCTATTAAATAAACTTTTTTTTTTTTGAGACAGAGTTTCTCTCTCGTTGCCCAGGCTAGAGTGCAAAGGCGCAGTCTGGGTTCACTACAGCTTTTGCTTCCTGGGTTCAAGCAATTCTGCCTCAGCCTCTGGAGTAGCTGAGATTACAGGCAACCACCACCACGCCTGGCTAATTTTTGTATTTTTAGTAGAGATGGGTTTTCACCATGTTGGCCAGGCTGGTCTCCAACTCCTGGCCTCAGGCCACTGACCTTGACCTCCCAAAGTGTTGGGATTACAGGTGTGAGCCACTGCTCCCGGCCTTAAATAAACTTTCTCATGAGGTTGCTGATTGTTTCACTGTCATTTAAAGTTTGATCTTAAAATTTGGAATTTATGTCTTAGATTATTGTTTAAATTTTCTTTTCGATAATTCTGTTTTAACAAGGAGATGTAGATAAATTGCTATCTTTGTTTATTGTCCAGATAAGTTTAATCTTTTTTGTTGTTTCAGAAAGGGAATGTGTTAAAGGCACTATGCAGAGTATCATGAGAAAACGAAATCAAATGTAAAATGGATAATGTTCCTTTTGGGGAGTTAACACTCATTTCAAGAAGCAAAATTTGTACATGTATGGGTTACAGAAATTTGAACTACCCATTTACCAGGTCTTGATAATATGTGAAGGCATTTAAATGGGTATGGGAAATTTGCTGCTTCTATAGTTGGTAAGTTTGCTCATTTGGAATTCAGTGAAGTTTTATGAAAAATAATTCAGCAACTCTAATAAAAATGTTGCACAAATATGAGATAGGGCTATATGAGGAAATAAGGACAGAGTTTGCCAGATAATTGGAGTCTCACTCACTTTTTATTTTCCTCTGTCTTTTTGGATTTCACAGTGCAGTGTAGTGTGTGATTTCATCTCAGTGAAATTGTTTTTAGAGATTTGCTAATTTACAGCAAATTTGCAGATAGCGTTTTAAATATAATTTGAGAGTTCTACTTTTTATTCTCTTGTGCAAAAGAAATCAGAAAATCGGTTTAGCTTTTAGTTACATTAATGTTAATCAGTGGAGGTCATAGTTTCATTTTTCCATTTAAAATCGTACCACCTTCTGGAACTTGACATCGGTTGTGAGTGCTCTGTTATGCCCAGAAAAGTATAGGAGGTGCCCGGAAACTTTATGAGAAATGCTTTGTAAGATGGTTGAAGGAACTCAAGAAGAGAAGACTTGCAGCATTTTAATTGTACTCTATTTGATGTACAGCCATGTTAAAGGAGATTTTAATTTTTTTCTTTTTTGAAAATAGTTTTTCAGGTTTTTTCATTGTTTATATTTACTTTTTCATTTCCTTTCATTTACTTTTTCATTTCATTTCATTTTCACACATCTAAGGAGAGATGTGTCTGTAATTCATGTATTTTTATCATCAAACATATAAATAATAGTATGTTACGCTTTATCTTTGTGGGGTAAAGAGTTTTGGATGGTATTTATAGTTTTATTTCTTTGTATATCAGTGTCATTCCCATTGTTTGTCTAATGATACTAAAATGAAAGCAAAATTGCCATGATTAGCTGTTTATGGATAAGTTTTTTTTTGTTTTTTTTTTAAGCACAGTATTTTTAATTTTTGAGATGGAGTCTAGCTCTGTCGCCCAGGCTCGAGTGCAGTAGCACGATCTTGGCTCACTGCAACCTCTGCCTCCTGGATTCAAGTGGTTCTCCTGCTTTAGCTTCTCGAATAGCTGGGATTACAGGCGCCTGCCACCGTGCTCGGCTAATTTTTTGTATTTTTAATAGAAGTGGGGTTTCACCATGCCAGGCTGGTCTCAAACTCCTGATCTCAAGTGATCTGCCTGCCTCGGCCTCCCAGAGTGCTGGGATTACAGGTGTGAGCCACTGCATCCTGGCTAGTATTTTTAATTTTTTTTTTTTTAAACACAGTTGCACTGTATTTACATTATAAACCTACAGCATTTGTTGTATTTCAGAGAAACATTTTTGGGAACTTTGTTTTATAGGACTTAAAATCTATTCAAAAATTGGGAGAATGCATTCCAAAAATATTCTTTTGATTATCTTTCATGGATTTGATAACCTGCATAATTAGTAATTTCTTCTTTTCACATGACTTTTCTTCATGAGCTTAGGAACTTAAAATAGATGCCACATTCTTAGGAGAGAAGCATACTTTACTGAATGTTTCTAGCCCTTCCTATCTTGTAATTTCATGAGGGTCTATTTCTTATTTTCCTATAATAACATGTTACTTATGGTACAGAGTATTTTCAAGAGATGAAGCGGGTAAAAGGTTATCTACTTAAATGGTAGCAGATAAATTTTTGGATTTCTCTTGGTATTTCTGATGAAAGATACTTATTTTCAAGGGATAGTGTATTGTATCTAAATTGTTTGGAAAGTTGTGGGAACACTGGCTATTAGAATAACTGGGGGGCAGAAAGTGTTTATAGGATATAGAGTGGAAAGGGCTTAAAGTTACCGCATCCCCTGCACTGCTTAGGACAGGTCTGCATACTGAAAAGCTTTCCCTTGTACTGTATGATTTTCGTATGTCTTGCTAGAAATTTGACAGGGGCTGGGCGCAGTGGCTCACACCTGTGATCCCAGCACCTTGGGAGGCCGAGGTGGGCAGATCACGAGGTCAAGAGATTGAGACCATCCTGGCTAACATGATGAAACCCTGTCTCTACTAAAAAAATACAAAAAAAATTAGCCAGGTGTGGTGGTGCACGCCTGTAGTCCCAGCTACTCTGGAGGCTGAGGCTGGAGAATTGCTTGAACCCGGGAGGCAGAGGTTGCAGTGAGCCGAGATTGCGCCACTGCACTCCAGCCTGGCGCCTGGTGACAGAGCGAGACTCTGTCTCAGAAAAAAAAAAAGAAATTTGATAGGTAAAAAAATCTGTTTATAGTCATTTGAGCCTAGATCCTAACTAAATAAATGTTTAAGTACATTAGCACTGTTTGAGGAGGAAGTTGATGGAAGATTATACTTCACTTTGTAACTTTACCTAGAGTTTTTGCCATTTTGGAAAACCACTTCAACAGCAACATTGTTATGCTGTCTATTTAGCCTCTGTTTGCTAATGTTACTAATGCTGTCTCTTTAGCCTCGTTTGCATATGGCTTTTGATGTAGCTGTGCCCCAGCATTTAGATGTTAACATACATACTATTTTATTATAAATTCTTTCTTTTTTCCTTCATACAGCATTATATAATTTTTTGGAAATTGTATGTGGGAGTGGGCTTATTATCTGTGCATTTCAGGATAGTGAAGGGCATATTTATAAAGTGTTTGTTATAAAATGTGAGGGTATTAAGTCTGATAAGCCTGAAATTCACTGGTGTAATAGAATGAACACTGAATTTGAAATCAGGAGATCTGCATTCTAGTTCTGATCCTGACTCTGCCAGATGTATAGCCATGGCAGTGTTTAAGCTTTTTGCATGCGTTTCCTCATCTTTAAAACCCAGAGAGTTGGTCTGTGTGATCTTTAGAGATTCTTTCTTCTGAAATGACCTGATTTTGTTTTTGTCAGTTATCCTAGTGGAATTCTCTAAGAGTCTGTTCACTTGTATCATAATGGCCAAATTCAGAATTGATTTATATAACCAAGTTGAGTGTTTCTGAGAATGAGAAATACATAACTAATGAAGTTCTTTTCAAGGTAGGTAGCATAAAATCAGTGTTTACATATAAAGGGCAAAGAGCCTTCATGTGAATTTCATCAGTTGACAAATGGGGATAATAATACTTGTATTGTTGGTGCAATATTTAAGTGAGATTAAAGAAGATAATATGTGTAAATTATGGACAAGACTACCTGACATAATAGGTATGCAGTATAATAAATGTTAGTTGAGTTAAAATTAAGTCAAATATCTCTTAAATACAAACACGTTTTTGAATATTTTGAAGTATGAAATATACCTTTCATGATCTGCTACCAGAGGCAAACAGTAGCATGGGACCTATAAAATTTTTTTAGAAAGTGGGTCACAGTGAATAATAAGTTTCATTTGGATAACTCGTCACTACCAGCCCAGCCTTAATATTCCTGAAGGAGTTATCAGGAACTTTGAATAGAGTAATTAGCTCTCAGGATTTTCAGTTACAGTCATATTCATTATTTAACATTTTTATTTCCGCAATGACTCATCCATGAATAATGGAGTGCTTTCCCAAAAGAAATGTAGTATTTCTGGAAATAAATTTTTTATTGCCTTATTTTCTTTCTGTGGTAAGGGGTTCCTGGTTGGTTAGTTCGTCCCAAAACTCTCCACAAAAAATTTAAAATAGGTGCTTTTGTATGAAGAACACTTAACCTTCACAGGGCAGTGGAGATTTCTCTTGAATGAGTAACATAGAATGCTTTATATTTTCTTATTCTACTTATTTTAAATTATTAATTTCTGTACTGTGCTTTTAAAATTCTTACATAAGTGTATGTCACTAAAAGGTATACTTTGCTTACAACATCCCTATTATTTACTGACATTAAAATTGTAACATTACATCTGAGGTTCCCTTTGGTTTTTATGTGTCACCTGCTGTTGTATCCTTTAAAAAATACTATAGTAGATTTGTCAGTGAAAATGTCTTACTGGTCTTACTGTGATACTGTTGTCAAATGCATTTCTGAGTACGTATTATAGAGAACTAGTGAAGGTGTTAATAATATCTATTGTAGATACAGATACTAATATATCTAGACAATTATAGATGCTCGTAATAATTATAGAACATTTATAGATACCATCCTAGATGCTTTCATATACATTGCTTCTAATACTTACTTACAGTTCTGTAGATAAACAATGTTGTCCTCATTTATAGGTGAGAAAATTGAAAATTAAGAGAGGAACTTGTTCAGGTCTCCCATCTAGCAAGCAGCAGATATTGGTTGTCTGGCTACAAAGCCAATTAAATGTCATTGTAGTGTTTTTGACTAAGGACAGATGAATGAAGTGTACATACTTGTTTAAAATATTTATTGAAAAATTAATATTCAGTTATTTATTAAATGTAAAAGATGGCATTAAAATTCCTCTGTGTTTTAGTTGGAGGAGGAAATACAAGAATAGGAGTATCAGGCTCCAAAGTCTTCTGAGAAGAGGTTAACATTGAGAGAAGGATTAGAGAAAAGAAATAATAGGTGATCAGTTGATAAGATGATAAATATAACTTGATTAGTTTAAATAGTATCAGTAGGTGTTAATGATATGCATCAGTACTTTTCTTGTTTTGATTAGGCAGAAAGCATTAGGTTAATGATTCCTAGGCTTGGATTTCACACACTAGGAAAATTAAAAATAACCAAAAAAAGGTAGGGGAGACTGGCATAGGATTGTCAAATAAAAACAATTAAAAAAGATGTTAAACGACTACATACTATTACTGTTATTTTATAAGGAGAAAGTCATTCTAACACAAAAGGAATTGTGCATAATTTCACAGTAAGAGATGGTTCTTTCAAGAAAATACAGATTTTAACTTTGTAGTGACAATTTTATTAGGGAAACTTGGTCATGGACTGGCTTTGAGAAGCATTAGTTTGTAATAGGAATCACCATATTTTAGCCTATGGGCCAAATCCTTCCTACAGTTGTACATCCTACAAGAAAAGAATGGCTTTTATATTTTTAAATGATTAAAAAGGTAATATTTTGTGATGTGTGAAAATTATATGAAATTCAAAATTCAGTGTGCATAAAGTTTTATTGGAACACAGCTATGCTTATTTCTGTCTTATATATGGCTGCTTTCACACCAGTGGTAGGTAGAGGAGTTGTGATAGAGTCTATATGACTTGCTAGACCTGAAACAGAATGTTTACTTTGGCTTTTTTACAAAGTTTTTCAGTACTTGGTTTAGATAACAGAATAAATAATAATAGCTAACACATGTGTAGTGTTTACTAAGGAACAGGCTCTGTTTTATGTGCTCTATGTTATTAACCATCATAACAATTTTATGATTTTTTTTTTTGAGGCGGAGGCTTGCTCTGTTGCCCAGGCTAGAGTACAGTTGTGTGATCTCGGCTCACTGCAGCTTCTGCCTTCTGGGTTGAAGCAGTCTTGTCTCAGCCTCGTGAATATCTGGAACTATGGGTGCGCACCACCATTTGCAGCTAATTTTTGTATTTTTAATAGAGACAGGGTTTCACCATGTTGGCCAGGTTGGTCTCAATTTCCTGACCTTGTGATCTGCCCATCTTGGCCTCCCAAAGTGCTGGGATTACAGGGGTGA
Source organism: Alouatta palliata (assembly GCA_004027835.1). Taxonomy (NCBI): domain Eukaryota; kingdom Metazoa; phylum Chordata; class Mammalia; order Primates; family Atelidae; genus Alouatta; species Alouatta palliata. The sequence goes on from PVKV010035757.1 coordinate 8,035, forward strand.
GCCATGGCACCCAGCCGGTACTATTATTTTATTGAAGTAGAAACTGAGTCTGAGAGAGAGTAACTTGCCCAAGGTCACATGGCTGTCAGGTGGCAGAGGCAGCCTTCCAACCAGATAGTGCTGCTCCATGCGCTTTCTCACTGCTCTTGGCTGTCAGAGAAGGGAAACAAAGACTTCAGGATGTGACACACCGTTCACATTTGCCTTAGTTGTTTTAGGAAAAGAAGAAAGTAGCCTTATTCTATAGTTGCCCAAAATGTTATCATTGAGTAGTTGAATTAAGAATTCAGCATTACTTGGCCTGGCGTGGTGGCTCAGGCCTATAATCCCAGCACTTTGGGAGGCCAAGGCGGGTGGATCACAAGGTCAAGAGATCAAGACCATCCTGGTCAACATGGTGAAACCCATCTTTACTAAAAATACAAAAATTAGCTGGGCATGGTGGCACATGCCTGTAGTCCCAGCTACTCGGGAGGCTGAGGCAGGAGAATTGCTTGAACTCAGGAGGCACCGCCGAGATTGCGCCATTGCACTCCAGCCTGGGTAACAAGAGCGAAACTCTGTCTCAAAAAAAAAAAAAAAAAAAAAGAATTAAGCATTACTTCATGATGCATGAACATTTGGTGTATTTTTATGTGACCCAGTGGATTTTCCCCAGAGGTCTGTTTATTGGGATGTCCTACTTATTGACGTCCTACTTACTGAACTTTTGAACAAATAAATCTGTCATTTCTGAACTATCGACTTCATTTTTGGTACAATTAAAATAATAAATTACACTATTAACTTGGTGGAGGGTAACTATTTCTCTATCTTAAATATTTATTGTGGTGTTGTTAAGGAGCATAAGGCATACCCCCCATTATTGATTTAATTTAAAAATAAAACATTTATTGACATATACAGAAATATTTTAATTAAAGAGTTGTTAAAAAATTTTTTTTTTTGGTAGAATAGATATGTCTTTGTATGCCAAAGCCTGAAAGAAGAATTAAGTTACCAGTAGTTGGGTATTTAGCTGAATCTATTCAAGGAAAAATCACTATTTTCTTTTTAGAGATGGCTTTGAGTGGAGGAGATAAGGTTTCAGGAACTGGTTGACTGCAAGAATATTGACAAGTGAATAAACTAGAATTAGTGTGACCACTTCTGATATCACAAATAATGTTTTTATTTTATAATGTGTCTATTTTATACTGTTCTTACATTGTAATGACAGTATAAAATGCTGATTTAAATTAATAGAGGTTTAGTGGCTATGCTTTTTCTAAGTCAAACCTCACTATATTCTGAGATTTAAAAATGGCAGTAACTAATGTTAGTTTTGTGCTCCTCTGAAGGTTAGAAACCTATTATATATGTCTAAAATGGATTTTAATGGGTTTAAGACCATAGAGAAGATAGGACTGACACTTTAGTAAGATTCTTTTTTTCAAATCTATTTAATGACTTTACCTTATTGAAGATGAAGTCCCAAAGAAGGTGATGGTGGATGAATTAGGGTGGGTAAAGGTAGGGGGAATTGAGTGATAAAAGTTGATTTTTGACTCATAGTTCACTTTTATCTTTAAATTTTGGAAGTTGTCTTCTTTTGTTCATTTTGAAGTTTTGGGCAAATGTTCGTAGGCTAGATGCCGATGATGCAGATAACAACTGCCAGCGCTTCCCATGCTAGAGGAGACTGAATTTCTCAGTGTTGACTTGTTTCTGATTTTTTTGCATTTGTTTGGTTTCTGTTTGCTGCTACGTTGTTGCTCTTCCAAGTATAAGATACAGTTATGGTATTGGTAGAATTATAGTGTTGGTGGTTTTTCTTCCTCTTCCCATTCCATCCATAACCTTGACACTAATAATTTTGAAAACTATTGTTCATTACAAGGGTTAAAATCTAAAATATGACTGTGCAGGTTGAAGTGGCATGTTACGGCTCCTGCCGCCTCTTTTTCTTGTGACAGATGGCTTCCCCTCCTGGTTGTAATCTACTGCTGATTTTTTTCAAAGAATGAATACCATGTGTTCCCCATTTTGGCTCTGGTTGTGTTCTGCCCACTCATTGGCTTCAGAGGAACTTGAAATAGGATGTACTTGCTGCTGGCATTTATGGCAGGAAGTGGATACAACTGCGATACTTTGTGCCAAGTGTTCATTTATTAGAAAAATTGCACTTCCTAAAATTAAACATTATTTCTCTGTCACATCAAGAGTAAAGCTAAATTTTATTACATTTTAGAATATGCTTTTCAGTTAATGTTGTATTATAAATATTTTTTGGTGGCAAATTTATTACAAAATAAATTTTAAAATCTGAATTTCAAATACTCAAAGATTTATAGTCTGTGCAAGACATTGAATGATGAGAAGCTGTAATTTCACTAGTATAATGTAATTATGAAAGGGATCTGCTGTATCACAGAGACTTCAGAAACAATTAGAATTGTTTGTGATGTGTGGTATTGAACTTGTGATTGCATATGCTCTGTGGTACATATAAGCAGTAGTATTTGTCTGTCTATTTTAACTCTCTTGTTTTGGATCTCCCCTTGAATAGATTCAGCTAAATACTTTATAAATTTTACCATCTTAGGCCTTGTTGAAAATTATAAGTGTGTATCTGAGACAGGTTAATTTCTTAAAGCTACTGTGCCTATTTAGAGGTTTTTTTTTTTTTTTTTTTTTGACACGGACTCTCACCCGTCTCCAGGCTGAAGTGCAGTGTTGCAATCTTAGCTCACTGCAACCTCCACCTCCTGGGTTCAAGGGATTCCCTTGCTTCAGCCTCTTGAGTAGCTGGGACTACAGCTGCACGCCACCACGCCCGGCTAATTTTTTGTAGTTTTTAGTAGAGACGGAGTTTTACCATGTTTGCTAAGATGGTCTCGATCTCCTGACCTCGTGATCCGCCTTCCTCGGCCTCCCAAAGTGCTGGGATTACAGGTGTGAGCCACCACACCTGGTGTTTGGTTTTTAAAAATACCTGACAGGCCAGAGTGAACAAATATTTTTTATGTTTTTTGTCAAGAAATACCCCAAGATAAATGTAAACAAATATTGGCATATTACCCTCATTGATACTGGAATTTGACATTTCTGTCCTCAGAAGTTACTGTTCTGTCAGAGTCTCCTGTACTTGGCTGAGTGAATCTAGTGCAGGATTGGCAAAACTGTTGCCCACTTATAGCAGATCATCTCTAAATCTCTCTTGGCAACATCTCTAGCTGGACCCAGATCAGTGGTTCTTAACCTTAGCTGCATATTGGTATCACTGAGAAACTTAAAAAACAAACCAAAAACTGATGCCTGAGTCTCACCCACAGCCTCAGATAATTTGATTTAATTGGGTTTGGGGGTGGTCTTGCTGTGGGGATTAAAAAAATCTTCCCAAGTCATTCTAATATGAAGTCAAGGTTGAGAACCACTGGCTACTACTAATGAATAAGAGTTGGTAGTATGAACTGAAATGTATTTGCCATCCTCAGTCTAGTGAGGGGCTTTTCTAACCATGCCACAATATATAAACAATTTGCAATTTGAATGGATAGAGGATGGTTATCTTGGAATTTGGTGATTTACCAGTGTTTTGTGACTTTTTTTTTTTTTTTTTTTTGAGATGGAGTTTCGTTCTTGTTGCTCAGGCTGTAGTGCAACGGTGCCATCTTGGCTCGCTGCAACTTCTGCCTCCCGGGTTTAAGTGATTCTCCTGTCTCAGCCTCCTGAGTAGCTGGGATTACAGGCGCATGCCACCATGCCTGGCTAATTTTGTATTTTTAGTAGAGTTGGGGTTTCACCATGTTGGCCAGACTGGTCTCAAACTCCTGACCTCAGGTGATCCGTCCACCTCGGCCTCCCAAAGTGCTGGGATTACGGGTGTGAGCCACTGCGCATGGCCAATGACATTGTAAAAGAGTTGCCTTGGGACAAGAGATTGTCATGTTGGGGTGGGGATACCCACTCTGTGGCGATGTTAAGGAGAGAAGAAGAGAACAAAATTATGATAAGCCCTGGATTTTGGGACTTGGCCAAAAAAGAAAGGATGGAACAGGATGTCAGGATAAGATCTAAGACTTGGAGCAGAAACTGGACTTCTTCCTTACCCAAGAGGCGTGAGACTGGGAAGTGGTGATAACAAACAGGATGGAATGAGAGAGTCCCTTTGTTCTTTGCTTAGTGGCAGAAGGCTCAAATTTTTCTTTATTAGAGCATTTGTTGAGCTTTACTATACATATATGTACATATATTTATGTATATATATGTGTATGTATGTCTATATGAGAATCACCTGTGAGCACTTGTTAAAATTTAAAATTTCTGGACCCCTCTCCCAAAGTTTCTACTTTAGGACTGCTGAGGGAGGGCTCAGGAATCTGTATTTGTGAAGGTTACCTGAACGTTTTTTTGTTTGCTTACCATCTATTAAATGTTTTCCCCATTCTTTGTTCTATTTTTTATTTAGTAATTTTTTTTTGAGACAGAGTTTCACTCTTGGTGCCCAGGCTGGAGTGCAGTGGTGTGATCTCGGCGGGATCTCGGCTTACCACAACCTCTGCCTCCCAGGTTCAAGTGATTCTTCAGCCTCAGCCTCCTGAGTAGCTGGGATTTTGAGCATACACCACCACGCCTGGCTAATTGTGTATTTTTAGTTGAGGCAGGGGTTTCTCCACATTGGTCAGGCTGGTCTCAAACTCTCGACCTCAGGTGATCTGCCTGCCTCGGCCTCCCAAAGTGCTGGGATTACAGGCATGAGCCAGCATGCCCAGCTTTATTTAGTAATTTTTTAAATTGACACACTGTAAAAAGTGGAATCTTATTTTAAAATGAAACTCTTACTACTACACATGGAAAACATTTGCCAAAAAATAAAAAGTGAAAATGTATAGTAAATACAGAACTATTAAGAAAAAGGTCATATATATACCACTGAAGACTATTTTTAATATCATTTTGGGTAATATACTTCTAGTAATTCTGATATAGTTTTCTCATCATACTTGGAGAACTGTTGAACTAGAGACAAAAAGTTTCACTTAGATTGCATGATTTTCAGCTATTGTTGAACACTGGAATTGCCTGGGGTGCTTTTAAAATACTTTTGGTCAGTTTACACCCCCTGATTTTATTGGTCTGGGCTACAACCTGGACATTAGGATTTTTAAAACACTCTCTACAGTAATTGTAATGTGTATTCTGGGTTGAGGATTTAGAGGTTAAAAAGCTTATAATGCAGTTAGACTAAGAAGCATAAATTCATGTGTACTAAAATAAATTTATTTGAGTATAATTAGAAATAAAGAAGACTGGCTGGGCACGGTGGCTCATGTCTGTAATCCCAGTGCTTTGAGAGGCTGAAGCGGAGGATTGCTTGAGGCCAGGAGTTTGAGACCAGCAAAGGCTATATAGCAAGACCTTGTCTCTACCAAAAAAAAAAGGAAGAAAAAAAAATTAGCCAGGTGCAGTGGTGCCTGCCTGTAAATCCCAGCCACTCAGGAGGCTAAGGTGGGAGGATTTGCTGGAGCCCAGGAGGTTGAGGCTGCAATGAGTCCTGACCCTGCCACTGCCCTCCAGCCTGGGTGACAGAGTGAGACCCTGTCTCTTAAAGCAAGAACGAAAAACACCACAGTGACCAACTAGGGGATGTGGGCAGGGGAAGGGGAAAAGAAGGTGAATTGATAAAGCACCAAGGCACCTTGTTGTCCTTACCATCTCCTCTACCCCTGCTGGCTTTTCTTGTTTTCTGTTCTTGATGAATAGTAAGATCTTTGAAATAGTCAGCTAGTCCCCAAACTTAAGTGTGTATCAGAATTAACTGGAGGGTTTGTTAAAACACACATTACTGGGATTCATCCTCAGAATTTCTGATTGATTAGGTCTGGGGTGAGGCACAAGATTTTGTGTTTCTGACAATTTCCTAGGTGATGCTTATGCTGCTGGTCAGGGAACTATACTTGAAGAAATGTCAACCAAGCCGAAAACTTAAAACATTAGCCTGACATTTATTGTCTGTATATATTTTATATATATCCAGTGAACTTTAAAAATAATTATGTAAACACCTGTGTTTTCATCACCTAGAATTAGTAGATGTTAATGGGTGTGTGGATTAATATTATGAATATATATTTCCTTTTTGGTGATAATATGCTGTTGTATTTTATTTCACACTTTTGAGTACAAGTAATAAAAAGTATGATGATTTTTCTGGGCTTGACATAAGTGCTCGTTAGGGAAAGCTGTAACATTGAAGAGAAAATAGTGCTCCATTAACTTGTTTGATCAGTCTTTTTAGGCAACCAAATGAGATAAGGAAAGAAAAACAATACAATCTAGATTATATACTCAATCTGAGAAAAAAACATTAAGAAGTATTATGTATTTGAAAATGAAATAAATTGTCAGCTGCAGTTATTTTTATCCTTTGTTTTCCTGTTTGAATAGTTTATTTGAATAGTTCACAGGATTAATAAGTTGAATTTCTATATCTAGAAACTTGGGAGGAGAATGGTAAACTGCTATGTATGATATAAAAAGTTTAAATATGTGGTGAAAACATTCTTTTCAATTCTAAAACACTTGTTCAATTCTAAAATGACTTGTTTCCCTGTATGCTTGATACAGGTCAAGAGGGAAAAAAGTATTAATGGGTATTATTTACTCCACAAACACTGAGTTCATATTCAGGACTGTCAACTTGATTGTGGAACAGTTCAAGTGGTTTTCATCAGTCTTGCCTAGCTTTTTGTTACGCATTAAATATATACTACATTCAGGAAGAGATCACCCCAGCCAGGTTAGTTTTGTCAGGTAGAAAGTTTTGTCCTTGGTTAGGAACTGCATATTGGGAGTCCTTTAGGATTTTTGTTTTAACTTACTTATATTTCACTAGGAGTCTCCCCTACCACACCCCCAGCTCTTTTTTTAAAAAAATTACCTACTTTGTACCTTGCCTGTTTGGCTACTAGTTATATTTAACTGACCTTGACGGTGCTGCAGTCAAAGTTCAGCATTTAGGCAAAATGGATGGCAGTATTAGCTGTTTTTCTCCTGGCATGTCACTGTGCATTATCTGGGATGGCATGCTTTGTATGTATCTGTGTGGTTTCCCAATGGGAGAAGGGAGGTCTGGCTGCATTCACTCTCACAAGATGACCTTTGTTTCTACACATTCTCTACTTTAACAAAGCGTTGTCTAATCAGTCTATCAATACATATTTATTGAGTGCCTATTATGAATGCCCAGTAGTATGCGGGGTACTTTGAGAGTTTGTTTTCAAAAGGGGGCAGGGAAGAAAGAAAAAGAACCATGCATTTGAGTTTAAAATAATGTTAACATGAAATATGTATATTTTGTGTAGTTTTATGAACATGAATTTTTGGAGGAGCAGAATTCTGGAGTATTTTGGCCCACATTAGCTTCCAGAATTGAATTATTCTTTAAAGTAAAATCACTTAAGTTAGAATTCCAGGCTGCTGTGAGCAGTGCCTCTGCACTCCAGCCTTGGTGACAGGAAACCTCTATCTAAAAAAAAAGAAAAAAAGAGTGAATTGTTTTCTCATTGAGGTGCAACTTATTCATGTAAGAGAGATATTTAATGTTAAGGATTTTTTTCTTTCCTCCCTTTTCCCCTTTGCCCTTTCCCCTCCCCTTCCTTTCCTTCCCATCCCCTTCTTTTCCTTTTTTCCTTTTTTTTTTTTCCTTACTTTTCTTCGACAGAGTCTCACTCCATCACCCAGGCTGGAGTGCAGTGGTATGATCTCCGTTCACTGCAACCTCTACCTCCTGGGTTCAGGCAATTCTCGTGCCTCAGCCTCCCCAGCAGCTGGGACTGCAGGCATGTGCCATTATGCCGCTAATTTTTGTATTTTTAGTGGAGATGAGGTTTTGCCATGTTGCTCAGGCTAGTCTCAAACTCCTGACCTCAAGTGATCTGCCCACCTCAGCCTCTCAAAGTGCTGGGATTATGGGCGTGAGCCACTGCACTTGGCTTATTAAGGATTTCTTTAAATGTGGTATTTGATAGGCTGGGCGCTGTGGCTCACGCCTGTAATCCCAGCACTTTGGGAGGCAGAGGCGGGTGGATCACAAGGTCAAGAGATCGAGACCATCCTGGTCAACATGGTGAAACCCCGTCTCTACTAAAAATACAAAAATTAGCTGGGCATGGTGGCACGTGCCTGTAGTCCCAGCTACTCGGGAGGCTGAGGCAGGAGAATTGCTTGAACCCAGGAGGCGGAGGTTGTGGTGAGCCGAGATCGCGCCATTGCAC
>PVKV010035758.1:0-16290 GCA_004027835.1 Alouatta palliata
ATCGAGACCATCCTGGTCAACATGGTGAAACCCCGTCTCTACTAAAAATACAAAAATTAGCTGGGCATGGTGGCACGTGCCTGTAGTCCCAGCTACTCGGGAGGCTGAGGCAGGAGAATTGCTTGAACCCGGGAGGCGGAGGTTGCGGTGAGCCGAGATTGCGCCATTGCACTCCAGCCTGGGTAACAAGAGCGAAACTGCGTCTCAAAAAAAAAAAAAAAAAAAAAATAGAATGGTGGAAAAGTTTATCTTGAACAAATGCTGACAAAATGAAAGCAATATTAGTGTGGGATAAAATAGATTTTGTATTGATGAAAGATGTAATCTCCTAAAAGAAATAACAGTTACGAATGCTGGTGAACATAAATTTGAAATATATAAAGGAAAGCTAAAGGAAAAGTCTGATGGAATACAAGTATAGACTGACAAACTCACAGTCTTGGTGGAAGATTGGAATATATTTCTCATGGGTCAACAGATCAAGCAGATAAGAAGTATATAAAAGATTACAATAACACAATTAGATACATGTAATAGAGTTTACATACTCTTCAAAACTTGTAATAAATCAACTTGCAAACATTTATTTTAAGTCCTTCCACAAAGAAAATTTCAGTAAAATAGGGATATCATAAGTCACTTCCCTCCTAGGGAGGTAATGTGTATGAAAGTGCTTAAGGTCTAAAACCTTAGAAAACGTTCGTTCCTTTTATTTGTTTTATCCTAGGAACTGCAGCGGTAGGACACACAGACAAGATCGGGCGATTGAAGGAACTCTGTGAGCAGTATGGCATATGGCTTCACGTGGAGGGGTAAGCGGGTGGTGAGGCTGGTGGTTCCAGTCGGGCCTGCACAGAGTCCTCGTGAGGACTGGACAGCCAGGCTCTCACTTTGTGGTGATATTTGTCACAAAGGGCTCTTCGGGCCACAGATTACAAAATAACCCAAACTGGCTTAAGCACAAAGAGATTTGATTGGCTCACATAACTACGAAGACCAGTGTTAGGACTGGCCTCAGGCATGATGTCAGCCAGGATTCAGTGTGTTCCTCCCACCTCTGCTCCCCCAGTCACAGGCGCTGTTTCCTCTGTCTGTGGACAGACCTTCCTGTTACAGTGCAGAGTAGCTGCAGAAACTCGTCTTCTTTCCAGCCTCATGGTCAGCTGGAAGTCCCAGCTGAAGGCTCATACTGAACTGGCCACTGTGGCCAGGGAGAAAGAGTCGTCTGATAGTTCAGGTTCTTGGCCCTCCTCTGGAGCAGGTAGTGCTGTCTCCTCCCCGCAAAGCTCTTGTTCTGCTAGAGGAAATGGGGGTGGCGCCCCAGAAAGCTGTTAGAGGGCCGTTAAGAGAAGCAGGGGGAACAGAAGTGAGGCGGCCAGAATAGGCCATATCCACCACATCATACAGGAAGGTTTGTTTTTTATCCCTAAGTAAAGAAGGATGACTGGAAACTAGGATCCGTGAAAGAGAATAATAGTCCCCTTATGCTAAATGAGCAGGGGTAGTTCCTGAAACACGTTTTCATTAAAGTGCCTTTTTAAGATTTTCCTGAATTTGTATAAACCACATCTTCTGTTGCTGATATAAAAGCTAATAACACATTAAAAAGATACTTAAATGTCACCTTGCAACAGCACAGCCTTTATTTTTTTAAGTACATAGTGAATAAGCAACAGTAAGTAATTAGTTCTTAGACTGGTGTTTTTTCTTCCAGTGTGAATCTGGCAACATTGGCTCTAGGTTATGTCTCCTCGTCAGTGCTGGTATGTTGTTGATTTACTGAATATTGGTGTGTGTAAGAAGGAATTTAAAATCACTCAATCCCTGATGGCTCTTCACAGTTTTTATGAATGGAGGAGGGTGTTGGGTTTGTGTGTTCTAATAATCTGACAAAGAGTTGTTTTGTTTTGGTAGGCTGCAACCAAATGTGATAGCATGACGATGACTCCAGGTCCGTGGCTGGGTTTGCCAGCTGTTCCTGCGGTGACACTGTATAAGCACGACGACCCCGCCTTGGTACGCTTCCCCTCACTGGGGAGGGAGCGCATGTGGCTAAGTACACATTATTGGCTGTGGGGGCCAAATACAGGAAAATACAGGAAAAAGTGAAAAATATCCTCAGTTTCACTTCTGTTTCATTTTTTAAAAAGAAATTTGTAGCATGAAACTTTTTTTAGTGACATTTTATGGTTGTATAATATTCTGTCACAATTTATTCTCCATTTATGAACTCTTAGGATGTTTTCAGATTTTTGTTATTGAAATAATGAGGCAGTGAACATCTTTCTGTGTTTCTGATGATTTCCTTAGAATAAGTTCCCAGATGTGGAATTACTGAGCTGGGGAATTTTAAGCCTCCCGATCCACATTGTCCAATAGGTTTTTTTGGAAATGGAGTCTCGCTCTGTTGTCCAGGCTGCAGTGCAGTGGTGAGATGGTCTTGGTTCACCGCAACCTCTGCCTTCTGGTTTCAAGCAATTCTTCTGCCTCAGTCTCCCAAGCAACTGGGATTATAGGCATGTGCCACCACACCTGGCTAATTTTGTATTTTTAGTAGAGACAGGGTTTCACCATGTTGGTTTGGTTGGTCTCAAACTCTCGACCTCGTGATCTGCCCACCTTGTCCTCACAAAGTGTTGGGATTACATGTTTTTTTTTTAAATCGTAGTTGTGGGCTGGATGTGGTGGCCCATGCCTGTAATCCCAGCACTTTGTGGGGACGAGGCGGGCAGATCGCTTGAGCCCAAGAGATTGAGACCAGCCTGGGCAACATGGTAAAACCCCATCTCTACAAAAAAAATACAATAGAATTAGCCAGGCATGGTGGTGTGAGCCTGTAGTCCCAGCTACTCAGGAGGCTGAAGTGGGAGGACTGATTGAGCCCTGGAGAGCAAGGCTCTAGTGAGCTATGATTGTGCCACTGCACTCCAGCCTGGGTGACAGAACGAAAATGAAACCCTGTCACCAAAAAAACAAATAAACAAAAAAAAAAACATAGCGTGGTTCTTGATAATAGGTCAGTGTGCAAATAAGGTTTAAGTGATTTCTGCTAAAACACTGCCATGTTGCTCAGCTAGTAACGGCCAGCTGTTTGAGGATGCGCAGAGCTACCATCGAAGTGGGGAGTCTCTTGAATGGCTGGGTTCTGGGATGTGACCCATCAGGAGTTTTACCCTGGCTTTGCCACTCCCGAGCTGTGAATCCTTGGACAAAGCAAGGTCTCTGAGTGAAGTTACGTAGAATACTTAACTCAGAGTTATTGGAAGATCAAATGGATAATGCAAGCCAGGTCACTAGTGTGGGATCTAGCTCACACTGAGTCGGCAGCAAACGGTAGCTGGCTGGTTCTGTTTTGAGATTGCAGTGGCTTTCATTAATAAACTTCTTTTGGCTTTTTTAGACTTTAGTTGCTGGTCTTACATCAAATAAGCCCGCAGACAAACTCCGTGCCCTGCCTCTGTGGTTGTCTTTACAATATTTGGGACTTGATGGGATTGTGGAGAGGATCAAGCATGCCTGTCAACTGGTGAGTGGAAGCCTGACGTTTAAAAAAGTTAGAAAGACTCCTTGGCCAAAGCAGAGACAGAACCTCTGTACCTTCCATCCAGAGCCTCACTGTCTGGTGAGGCAGTGACTTATCACCCTGCATGTGTATCTTTCTTTTTCAAAGTTCTGGGAGAAACTGCTGGGTTGTCCCAGCATTTGTGTGCAGATGAACTAAGATGAAAAGGAACAGCATTGTCAGCATGGGATCAGAAGAGAAGTCTCAGATGATTTCCAGGGAGTGGAGAAGGGTGTGAAAGGTGGAGGGTGGGGAATGAACGTTCCCCTTGATGGACCGAGTCTCTGCGGTGAGGGAACAGGAAGGTTAGAGGGTAGTTATGGAAGGCATCGATGTTTTGAAAACCAGCTGGCTCGGGTTCCCAAATTGCAGGGCTCTTGGGAACATTTCTAATTTTCTCTCCATTTTAGGTGTGTTCTAATTGTGAAAAATCCATAATTAAGCTATAGTTCAGTGTCTTAGACCATTCGGGCTTCCATAACAAAATACCTTAGACTGGGTAATTTATAAACAACAGAAATTTATTGCTTACACTTCTGGAGGCAAGAAGTCTTAGATGCAGGTGCCAGGAGATTCTGTGTCTGGTGAGGGCCTGTTCCTCATAGATAGCACCTTCCATGTGGCCTTACGTGGCAGAGGGGATGAATGCGCTCCCTTGAGCCTCTTTTAGAAGGTCACTGTTCCTATTCATGAGGATTCCATCCTTATGCCTTAATCACCTCCTAATGGCCAAAACTCATTTGGGAATGGGATTAGGATTCAACATAGGAATTTTGTGGGGATATAAACATTCAGACGATAGCATTTAGAAAACAAAAGAACAAGGTCATGTGTACTCAGGGTTAGAGCTGAGCCTTGCCTAAGCTCAGAAGTGTGTCACCTCCATTTTCTTACCTGTGAAGTAGAAATCATATGACACAGGATTGCTAGGAGGGCTTGAAGAGCAAATACAGGTGGAGCTTTTGCAGTAGTGTCTATTCATATGGTAAGTTATGCATAAGGGCTGAAATCTTTGTTTTAAATATGTTCTTGGGGAGTTGGCACTTCCTCAAGTATTATTTATTTAAGAAAAATAGGCCAGGTACGGTGGCTCACGCCTATAATCCCAGCACTCTGGGAGGCCGAGGTCAGGATCACCTGAGGTCAGGAGTTCGAGATCAGCCTCGCTGACATGGTGAGACCTCTGTCTCTGTTAAATTAGCCAGGCATGGTGGTGGGTACCTGTAGTCCCAGCTATTCAGGAGGCTGAGATAAGGAGAATTGCTCGAACCCAGGAGGTGGAGGTTGCGGTGGGCCAAGATCACGCCACTGCGCTCCAGCCTGGGCGACAGAGTGAGACTCCGTCTCAAAAAAAAAAAAAAAACCCCCACAAGAGTAAGTAATTTCCTACTGCTCTAGCTGTAGTACCTTGGCTCATGATAAGTTAGGATAGTTAATAGTTTTAAGATTTATGCACTGGGCCAGGCAGGATGGCTCATGCCTGTAATCCCAGCATTTTGGAAGGCCAAGGCAGGTGGATCGCTTAAGCACAGGAGTTGAAGACCAGCCTGGGCAATGTGGCGAAACCCTGTCTCTACAAAAAATACAAAAATTAGCCAGGCATAGTGGCGCAACCTGTGATCCCAGCTACTCAGGAGGCTGAGGTGGGAAGATCACCTGAGCCCAGGGGTCAAGGTTGCAGTGAGCCCAAATAGCACTACTGCACTATTCCACTCCAACCTGGGCGACAGAGTAAGACCCTGTCTCAAAAGAAAAAAAGATCGATGCTCATGTTTACAAAAGCACTGCATTTTTTGAAAACTGTCTCACTGTGCTATTAGCTCATGTCTTGAGATGTGGCTCTTAGCAAAGAGAAGCCTTTATTGCCATAGTACGGTAGTTTAGAGATGGTTTAGGTGCTCAAGGAAGATTTTTTCAATTTCCCTTGGCTATGGAGTGCAGGAGAATAATAATGCCATTAATTACCAAACCCTTGAGGTCACCACAGCTCCGGCATCGTCCTTTAGGCAGAACTGTATACTCCCGGGGGTTCGAACGCTGCCCTGCTGCTGACTCACAGGCTAAATGCATGTTAAAGTGCATGGACATTTACCAGACACGGTGATCTGTATATATCTATGCCTTACAGTCCACAGCAGAGCACACATTCTCTGGGAGCGGAAATCGGCATTCTCCCCTCATCCTCCTCCTTCCTGTTCTTCTCCCTCTCTCTCCTTTCTCTTCTGTAGTAGTTACTGAACATTCACCTCAGGGTCAGGCACCATGAAGTACTTTCATGTAGCATCTCATTTGATCCCTGCAAATTCACTAGAAGGTAATGTCCACTGATGACAGTATATTCAGAATTAGTTTTCTTTCTTTTTTTTTTTTTTTTTTTGAGACGGAGTCTTGCTCTGTTGCCCAGGCTGGAGTGCAGTGGCACGATCTTGGCTCACTGCGACCTCCGCCTCCCAGGTTAAAGCGATTCTCCTGTCTCAGCCTCCTGAGTAGCTGGGACTACAGGCACGTGCCACCACACCCAACTAATTTTTGTGTTTTTAATAGAGATGGGGTTTCACCATGTTGATCAGGCTGGTCTCAAACTCCTGAACTTGTGATCCGCCCACCTCGGCCTCCCAAAGTGCTGGGATTACAGACATGAGCCACAGCGCCCGGCCAGAATTAGTTTTCTTTAAGAAAAAGAAAAAAAGGAAAAAAAAAAAAGAGAGAAAAAGGAATTTTCTTGAGTGACTTTCTACTGTCCAGTAGTCAGTATATCTGTTGAATTAAGGTACTCCAGTCCCATGAGTTAAATACGATTAGTGATGAGGGACTGGGATTAAGACATGAGTCTAGTGATACCACATTCTAGACCCTGTTTCTGAGCACTTACTGTATTGTATATTATTGTATATCAGCTCATTGCATCCTTAGAGCCACATGAGATAGATACCATCGTCCCCATTTTATAATTGAGGGAACGGAAGCAGACAGGTTAAATAGCTGGTGACCGGCAGATGAAGTGGCTTAGCTGTGGTCCTGCAGGTGGTCAGTGGCAGCCTGTGCTCTGATTGCCAGCTCTTGAGCGTGCCGCCACCTCTCCTTTGTCATTGGTCTCCCACATTGTTCAATACTGTGCCTTGCATGTATTTATACTCAGTAGCTTTTGAATGAAAGACAGACTTACGTTGCAAATACAACAGATTCCTGTGTCTTACTAGAAGCTGCTTTTCTTGAATTACTGCATGTAACTTTTAAATGAAAAATTGGGGAATATTTATAGATGTAAATACAAAAACGGGTGGCTGAACTTAGAAACAACCAAATTGCATTTGACTTTTTGTGTGAGATCCGCGTTTGCAGACCTCCATAGCCCCTCGTAAAAACTGCTTCTTCATGTGCTGTGTCCATCTAAGGAAATTCCATGCGCTATTTTTTGTCATTTGCAGAGTCAACGGTTGCAGGAAAGTTTGAAGAAAGTGAACTACATCAAGATCTTGGTATAGTATTATCATTTCATCTGTTTTCAGAACAAATAACCTTTTTTAAACTTCAGCAACTTAGAATGATTTTTTCCACATTTAATACATTTCAGTGGATTTGTGACAGCTCCAGTAAAAAAAAAAAAAAAAAGAAAATTGTGCCTATATTTATGACCTAATTATACAGTGAGCCTGACGTGAAGAAATTTATACCATACAATGTTTAATCCTATGGTCATTTTCATATACTTCATTTATTGTGTTAAAGTTTAGAATTGCATAGAGATAAATACTGTTGACTTCAGATGCCCAAATGCCTTTGGCACACCCGTCTTCCCGAAATGAAAAGTCACTTGTGTCTCACAGTGCGTTGGGCTTCTCTTTCTGAAACCTGCCATCAGAATTTTCCTTTGCACGAAGCGAGAGAAAGAGAAAAGCACATGGTCCAGCCCTTGTCTTCTGTACCTTCCCGAAGTGAATCCAGCAGATTCTCCCTAGGCATAACTAGACAAGGAAACCAGGATTTAGGAGAGGTAGCCACGAGAGTGAGGATCGGTTCAGGTTTGAATGTTTTGTGTTTTGCTTCATTATATTTTAGAACTTCAGGAAATACTGTCAGATTCTGATTTAGATAGGTTTACTGAGTGTTTCTTTGACAATTCTGCAAGGTATGGTTAAGTTTACAACTAGTATTTGAGTGTATTTGGTTTTCAAGTTAGTAGAGTTTATTTTTCTTTTAGAACATGGTTTGATTTAAATACAAAAAGTAGCTGGGCATGGTGGCACGCGCCTGTAGTTTCAGCTACTGGGGAGGGTGAAGTGAAAGAATTGCTTGAACCCAGGAGGTGGAGGTTGCAGTGAGCTGAGATTGTGCCACTGCAGTCCAGCTTGGGTGACAGAGACCCTGTCTCAGGGAAGAAAAATTTAAAAAATGGTTTGGTTTAAGGGAGTGGCTACTCCACATTGCCTTCTGAGTTAGAGTCTTGAGCCAGTTGACCCGAATTGTAGCTGGGGGAGGGGTTCTAGCCTTGGATGAGGAAGTGGACTGCTGGGGAAATATAAGGAATGAATGTAGGAGACTTGGGCTCTGCTTCTAGCAGTGCCACAGGTTGGCCCTGTGACACTGAGTCATTTTCTTTTGGGGCCTGCAAGCTCCACTGTCAAAGATGTTGGTTGGACTCCTCTGATTGCAAACAGAAACGCAAATTATGACCTAGATTGTGCAAGCTGTTAGGAATGCAGGCGGTGCTGGGCCTGTCTGCTTTCCCACCCCTGCTGTGCTGAGCCCACTCAGCTCTTCCTCAGTCCTCGCTGCCCCCTCGTTCTCACGTCGGGGGAGCCAGTGGTGCTAGTTAATCACCAGCTGTTTCGGTGCGTCTGTAGACCACACTGGCCCAGGCAGAAGGCCTGCTCTGTCCCTGCTTCCAGTGGCTGTCTTTTCAGTAGAGCATACAGTAATTGGCATACCCCATGAAACACTGTGGCCTGTCATCATCATCATCATCACCACCACCACCACCACCATCCCAGCTGCTGCTTGTGGAATGCATGCGTAGTACCACATACGTATTTCATTCAACCCTCCCAACAGGGTCCTTTGTACATGGTGTATACCAGTTCTTCTAATGACTGGTTTCTTATCTTTCAGATCCTGATTCAAATCTCACCTCTTTAGAAAGGCCTTTCCTGACTCCCTAACTTCCCACTGTCAGACATCACTCCATCCCCTGGGTCTTCTTCATCATACTTTTTACTATCTGAAATCAAATCTGTTTGTTTTTTCCTATAGAAGCTTTGTCAAGGCCTTACCCAAGATCCTTGCCCTGAAAGCCCAGTGCCAAGCCCCGGACATGCTCCCCACCCCCTGCTGCTCAGCTTACAGTTATCTTTCTGTTTCTTCTTCTTTGTGGATTCACCCTTTTTTGTGTGAGCCCAGCAATGCCTTAGCCTTTTTTTGGTTCTTGGTTATATTTAATCCAGTATTTTGGATATTCAGAATTGATAACTTCAGTATTGGCTCTCATATTGCGAGAAGCAGAAGTGCCTCTACCTGTGTGTAATATTTCTTACACAAATTGACGTTTGAGACTACTGAGTTCAAAGAAAGAAAAGAGGATCATAATATTCATCAGAGTCTTGGCACTCAGTTCATTCTGCCTTCTTCTAACTAAGGACGGGAGAATGGGTGGATTATTTTGGTGCCTTTTTGTTCCTACTTGCTTATTGGTCTTGCTCCCCTATTTAAACATTAAGCCCCAGCCCATACTTGTTAAAGTATCATGTTTTATTTTATTTGTCTCTGTGAAAGTTAAAGATGATAGATGTGAAGGCACTTAGCACAGGAACTGGCTCCGTAAATAACTGGCACGTTAGAATTCACATCCTGCTTGATCTGAATCCTGTACACACGGTCCTTTGAAAAGTTAGGAGCAAAGATCTTGGGCCACCACTTCCTGTCTTTCCAAGTTAGCATTTCCTGTTGTGGCCCTGCCAGTGAGTCACTACACTCAGAGCCTTGGAACAGAAGCTTTATAGAGTTACAGTACTGGGATTGCTGGATCCTTAGAGATCTTTTCCCCCAGGGCCGCCCACATGCCCACATGCCCACAGAGCCTGCCAAGGACATGGCTGCTCATGGTACCCTGACCCCGTGGGCTTGACCAGGTCAGGGTATACTGCTTGATGCAGAACAGGAATTTGGTGCCGGGTTATCATAAAGCAGTGAAAGTTTTCATCTGTTAGGAAACTCACTAATGAAGCTAGTCATCTGTGGCCTGTCTTAATAATAAGCACATACATTAGAAAATACACAGATCCAGTTCTCAGCTGTGCTTGTCTACATTGCCAGCAGGATTTTGCATCTTGTTCTGAAAGTTTTACAAAGGGGAACAAAGTACTTGTTCTCCCCCTTTTTTCTATAAATATAAAAAATTCTAGTTGGTCAGGCATGGTGTCTCATGCCTGTAATCCCAACACTTGGAAGGCCAAAGTAGGAGGATTAATTGAGGCCAAGAGTTCAAGACCAGCCTGGACAACATAGTAAGACCCCATCTCTAAAGAAAAAAATTTTAAGTCTCAATAAATCCTGCATAATTTCTGGGATTCTTGAAAGCATGGGCTCTCTCAGCACTGAGTCTCATGTCACTGCTTCTTACTGGTTTTAATCTTTAATGTTGGACATATGTTTGTCCCTTATTAAAATTTCCTCCTGCTTTAATTTCAATGTACCAGTGTCACGTAGCTTGTAATTCACAGTACACTCTCAGGGCTGGTTCATAGTTATTTTTAAAAATTTGATTTTTGTTTCCCTAACGACTGAAATATTTGAACTTTGTAATGTGTTTATTTACAAATAAAGCATCTCTAACCTATTTTTCGAACTCAGCATTTTGTTTGGAAGGTGTCTAGAGTTTAATATGAGACTTCCATTCTTCCAGGTAGAAGATGAGCTCAGCTCCCCAGTGGTGGTGTTCAGATTTTTCCAGGAATTACCAGGCTCAGGTAGGTGATTTTTAAAAGAGGGTTATTTTCTTTCTTTCTTTTTTTTTTTTTTTTTTGAGATAGAGTCTCGCGCTGTCACCAGGCTGGAGTGCAGTGGTGTGATCTCGGCTCACTGCAACTTCTGCCTCCTGGGTTCAGGCAATTCTTGTGCCTCAGCCTCCTGAGTAGCTGGGATTACAGGCACGTGCCACCACACCCGACTAATTTTTGTATTTTTAGTAGAGACAGCGTTTCACCACGTTGGCTAGGATGGTCTTGATCTTCTGACCTCGTGAGCCGCCCACCTCGGCCTCCCAAGGTGCTGGGATTACAAGCATGAGCCACTGCACTCAGCCAAGAGGATTATTTTCATATCTGTGTTAAAGGCTTTGAATTTGATACCATTTCAAGTTAAATAGATCATTGAAAATATTTGTATTCCTAAAATAAGTCATCATTTCAGAAAAATATAACAATTTTTATGAAAACTTCAGCTCGAAATGCCTTAGCATTTTGCTGATAGTTTGCGGTGATTAAATAATCAGCAAATAGTTTGGGGTTCTCAATATAGTTTGGGTTCCCAAATGCCAGTCCCTGGACAGTCCTGGAATGGCTGAGAAAGAGTTGTTTGAACATAAAGATTTTGGGTCTTAGCTGGGCGCGGTAGCTCATGCCTGTAATCCCAGCACTTTGGGAGGCTGAGGTGGGCAGATCGCCTGAGGTCAGGAGTTTGAGACCAGCCTGGCCAATACGATGAAACCCAATCTCTACTAAAAATACAAAAATTAGCCAGGTGTGATAGTGCACGCCTGTAATCCCAACTACTAGGGACGCAAAGGCAGAAGAATCGCTTGAACCGGGAGGTGGAGATTGCAGTGCAGCAAGACCACTCCACTGCACTCCAGCCTGGGCAAGAGTGAGACTCCATCTCAAAAAAAAAGAATGTTCCAGGTGCCACCAACGTAGTCCAGGGCAGCACTCTTTTTTACCTGGATGGCCATTGTCCCCTCTCAGCAGATCTCAGACTTTCCTACATTCTGCACAGCCCATTCCAGAGCGTCCTCCACCTGGCAGAGTAGGGGTTGTAAGCAGAAGTCACATAGTGTTGAAGCAGGAAAGGTTCCCTTGTCCCCCTCACAGGGCATGCGATGGGGGTGTGGCTTCTTCACTGCCCTACTGCCGCTCAGACCTCTAGGAGAGCATAGAGACGGGTGAGCATGTTACAGGGTACTCTCTTAATTTAGCCGTCTTTAGGTGGCTCGTTTTAGTTGGCTCAGTTAGACCCCCTTCCTTATCACAAGGACAGAGGGATTCATGTATCCCAGGTTCTTGCCTTGGTGTACCAGACGAATTGGATCACACTTGGGCTTGAGAATGAGTGCCAAGTTTTACTGAGTGGAAGTGGCTCTCTGCTGATGAGGAGGTCAGAAGGGAGATGGTTTTCCTCTGGAGCTGTGCTGCTTGGTGGCCCTGGCCAAACTCCACCTTGTTTCGCTGGTCGATGGCTTGGCCTGCCGGCGTCTGTTGGGGTGCTCTTCTGCTGGCCTGCTCTCCATGACCAGCCTCTTGTGTCTTCTTCTACCAATGTGTTCCTCTCACCGTCCAGCCGCTTCTATCTGCCCGCTAGGGTCTCAGGTTTTTATAGGCCTAGGATGGAGGTATGGCAGGCCAGGGTGGTCCTGGGAAATGCAACATTTAGGAGAAAGCAGGAGTGCCTGTCATCACGTAGGTCCGTGAGGGTAGAGCCCTAGCCAGGGACCCACCTTTCTCTCCCCAGCACTTCCCTACTTTTGTGTCATTTAAAGGGACCACGCTCTTCCCTTCCCAGCACTCCTGTATCGGTGTCACTTCCCTGGCCAGAGCTCATGGGTATCTTATCGTTTCAGTTGAACAAAGGCCAGGCTCTTCACCGCTCCCCATGAGGCCTGGCACCCTGCCCCGACTTCCCCTCTGCCACTCTCCCTCTTGTTCATGTGCTTCAGTCAGACCAGTCTTCTGTGTGCTCCAGGAACACTCTGCCCTTTCCTACCGTGAGGCCTTCACACTTGGCATTCCCTTTGCCTCACACACATTTCTCTCTCCTGGTGTCAGCTCTTCCTCACCATTTCAGTCTCCACTAAGTGTCTACTTCCTCAGAGCCTTCCCTGCCTGTCCTGCCTGCGGGGACTGCATCATACTCTATCCGAGCCCCCACCTTCTCTCGTGGCACTAACAACCGCATGGAGTGGTTTTCTTTCTTTATGGTCTGTTTCCTTAACTAAAATGTAAGCTCCAAGATGACAGAAACCTTACCTGCCTTCCATCCCACGTGCCTGGCATGGGTGGCACCCACCGCAAAGACGAGCTGGATGATTGTGGCGCTCTCACAGACAGACCTCGCACAGTGCTCGGTAGACTAGTTAGTAACTTACGACAAAAATGGCTGTTTTCTCTTGCAATCCCTTGAAAGCAAACCTTTTTAAAAATGAAAGTAATAATTCTGTTTTACGTGAATGTATTCAAATGTTACATAGATCACGAGAAAAAAAAATGTAACCCTTCTGTCAGATACTACATTTGAATTGAGTAACACAGGTCTGTTCCCACGGGTTAATTTGGGATGGGAATGATGTGGGGTTGGGATGGTGTTCGTTTCGGTCAGCCGTGTTTCTGGGAGTGACTCCCTTTCTGTGTTTTGGTGTCAGATCCGGTGTTTAAAGCTGTCCCAGCGCCCAACATGACACCTTCAGCAGTCGGCCGGGAGAGGCACTCGTGTGACGCACTGAATCGCTGGGTGAGAAGTGCAGCCGCCTGCCTTTCCTTTCAGGTCCCCGGGCATCCCTGTCGGACCTGCTGGTGAGGGTGACACATGCTCGTGTATGGGATCTGAGGCCAACGGGAGGAGCCACCCTGTGGTGCCAGGCCTGCTCTGGGGTTCTGTTCCTGGTTCCGTCACCGCCTAATGAGCTGGGTCATCTCTGGCCGGTCCTTCCACCATAGCTCCCTCAGTTTCCTTGCTGCTGTGTAAGGCTGTGAGACAACATGCCAAACGTGGGCTGCAGGGCAGCTGCCGTGGTTCTGGTGAGCCGGGCAGCACAGCCAGGAGCCCCAGGCGGAGTCTGCCCAGCATCTGCAGCTGGCAGTGTGGAGCCAGGCCCTGTGCTTTGGCAGCTTTTTGGGCCCTGAATAGCAGCTGTAGGATTTGAGTCTGAAGGGTGCTGGGAACCTTGAGGGGCGGCAGCGGCTCTAGCCAACGCTGGACACGCCCCGCCTAACGGGGTTGGCAGATAAGTCATGGCACATCCGTGCTGCGGCTGAGCACAGCCGTGAGAGACCACAGAGCTGAACGTCTCAGGCAGAAGGGAGCTGGTCACCATAAAAGACATGAAACCATGCAGGTTACTAAGCAGTGTCAAGTAGCATGTTTTATGACAACAAAAAATACAGCCCCCTCCCCGCCACTCACACAGAGAAGACACTGGGGTAGGCCACATGGCAGCAGTGGGTGCCGCTTAGCAATGTAGTGTGGGCCATTGTTATTTTCTCCTTTTGGTTTACCTGTATTTCCTAGGTTTTTCTACAGTGAACTTATATTTATTAATCAGAAAAAAAAGTAAAATTTACTGTTTTTAAAAAGGTGCTTTAAGTATTCGGAGACAGTCAAAAGATGAGAAGGAGCCAGCTGTCTGGGAGCCTCTTTGGTCTGGGTCGACTGGATGAGGGTGGGTCCTGGAGAAGTCTGAGTCCCTCGTTATAGGAGGTGTTGATTCTGTCCTCCTCCCCACAGCTAGGAGAACAGCTGAAGCAGCTGGTGCCTGTGAGCGGCCTCACAGTCATGGATCTGGAAGCTGATGGCACATGTGTGCGGTTCAGCCCTTTGATGACAGCAGCAGGTAAGCAGGCCCAGTGGACGCCCTTTGCTTTTGTTGTGGGGTTGCTTGCCCTTATGATACTCCGTTTTCCTAGAGTTATCAGCATCTGTTTTTGGAGGGGCTTTTTCTCTTTTGGGCTAAATTTAGGAAGATTAGCGTTCCCATGTAACTTCTCAGAATCAGAATGAGACTTCAGAAGTCACCTGAATTGGCCGGGTGTGGTGGCTCATGCCTGTAATCCCAACACTTGGGGAGGCCGAGGCAGGTGGATCATCTGAGTTAAGGAGTTCGAGACCAGCCTGGCCAACATGGCGAAATCCTGTCTCTGCAAAAAATACAAAAATTAGCCAGGCGTGGGGCTGCACGCCAGTAGTCCCAGCTACTTGGGAGGCTGAGGCAGGAGAATCGCTTGAACCTGGGCGTAGGCTGCAGTGAGCCGAAATTGCTCCCCTGCACTTTAGTCTAGGCAACAGAGGAGACTCCGTCTCAAAAAAAAAAGTCACCTGAATTCCCTTTTTGTGTGTTGAGACAGGGTTTCCCTGTCGCCTAGGCTGGAGTGCAGATGCGAGGTCACGGCCCACTGCAACCTGGACCTCCTGCACTCAAGTGATCTTCCTGCTTCAGCCCCCGAGTAGTTGGGACCACAGGCATGAGCCACCACACCCACCTAACTTTTGCATTTTTTGTAGAAATGAGGTTTCGCCATGTTGCCCAGGCGGAATTCCTGTATTTTGATGTCTTGTGACCCTTGGTTTTCCACTGCAAGGGTTCCTCCTCCCAGCAGTACATCACAGTCACCTGGGGAGCTTCAGACACAACTTAATGGCTGCCCAGCTCCGGAGATTCTAGAATGGAGCCTGGGTATCTGTGTTTTGGTTATTACTACTATTTTTTTTTAGAAACAGTGTCTCACTTGTCACCCAGGCTAGAATACAGTGTCTTGACCATAGCTCATTGCAACCTCAACCTCCAGGGCCCAAACAATCCTCCTGCCTCAGCCTCCCAAAGAACTGGCACTACAGGCAAGTGGCACCACATTTGGCTAATTTTTTCATTTTTTATTTTATTTATTTTTTGGGGGACTGAGTCTTGCTCTGTCACCCAGGCTGGAGTGCAGTAGTGCCGTCTCAGCTCACTGCAACCTCTGCCTCCTGGGTTCAAGCGATTCTTCTGCCTCAGCCTCCTGAATAGCTAGGATTGCAGGCGAACACCACCAAGACTGCTTAATTTTTTTTTTTTGAGATGGAGTGTCACTCTCTCGCTCAGGCTGGAGTGCAGTGGTGCAGTCTCAGCTTACTGCAACCTCTGCTCACTGAAACATCCACCTCCGGGGTTCAAGCAATTCTCTGCCTCAGCCTCCCAAGTGGCTGGGATTACAGGCACCTGCCACCACGTTTGGCTAATTTTTATATTTTTAGTAGAGACAGGGTTTTGCCATGTTGGTCAGGCTGGTCTTGAACTCCTGACCTCATGATCTGCCCCACTCACCCTCCCAAAGTGCTAGCATTACAGGTGTGAGCCACTGCACCCGGACTAATTTTTTTGTTTTTCATAGAGATGGGTGTCTATGTTATCCAGCCTGCTCTTGAACTCCTGGCCTTAAATGATCCTCCTGCCTTAGCTTCCCAAAGCACTAGCCACTCTAAGGATGGCCTGAGCCGGGCGTGGTGGCTCACGCCTGTAATCCCAGCACTTTGGGAGGCCGAGGCGAGTGGATCACGAGGTCAAGAGATCGAGACCATCCTGGTCAACGTGGTGAAACCCCGTCTCTACTAAAAATACAAAAAATTAGCTGGGCATGGTGGCACGTGCCTGTAGTCCCAGCTACTAGGGAGGCTGAGGCAGGAGAACTGCTTGAACCCAGGAGGCGGAGGTTGCGGTGAGCCGAGATCGCGCCATTGCACTCCAGCCTGGGTAACAAGAGCGAAACTCCGTC
>PVKV010035759.1:0-16287 GCA_004027835.1 Alouatta palliata
TGTTGGCCAGGCTGGTCTCGAACTCCTGACCTCAGGTGGTCCACCCATCTTGGCCTTCCAAAGTGCTGGGGTTACAGGCGTGAGCCACCGTGCCCAGCCAATTTTCCTTTTTTAAAAGGATTTATGTAATAGCCAATGGGATCCTGAGCTCCCATTGCCTAGAATTGAATTACTTCTTGGGTATAAACTGTGCAGTCCAGATAGCCAGTGTCTTAGATGATTGCTTTCTGTATTTTGTTGGAGTTCTGTTGTCTATGATTAGAATTCAGGCTACAGGGCTGAATTCCAATGTGTTTTAGGCAGACCTCTCTGTGTGGATCAGGGGCCCTCGTGCTACCCTGTGGAATGAGGGTGCTGATTACCTCATGCTAACTCCAGGACTGGCAGATTTCAGTGGAAACTGGTCCTGGGTTCCAGGCAGCACTAGGTCCCCAGCAGGGGGAGATAGATGCTCTTCTTCACTGTCAGGCCAGACGCCATGAAGAGACTGGCTTTCACAGGCTGGTCCCCGCCTGCTTTGCATCCTTGCTTCTGGCTGCCGCTGGCTCTCACCCACCACCCTGTTTCTTCTCTGGTACACAGCTCTACTCCTGGAAGCTTCTGCATCTGCCAAGCTTGAGCCTGCTAGGGCCTGTGTTTTACATATGGACCTCGCTATGAGCTTCCTGGGACCATCAGCGCTCTTTGCCAAGTTGTCTAATTGAATTAGCCCCGTGGTATCCATGTCTGATGTTTGAGAGGGATCCTGGCTGGCTGGGCCCCACAGCATGAGGCTGGCTATGGTCTGGGTTTGCCTGCCCCAGCACGAGTGCTTTTTCCCTCCAGAAGTATTAATCAGGCACATCATGTTGTGTACAGGCACAGTTCTAGCCCTTGGGAATAAAGGAAGATGGATTAGTCCTCTCCCCTTATGGGACTTCTGTTCTAGTGGGGGGATCATCAGCACATCAGGTCTTATATTTTGAGTGCAGGCAAGAATGGAAAGAAGATGAAAGTTAGAGAGTGCTGGGGCTGGGGAGGCTGGGCAGTTACTTTAGACTGGGCAGAGAAGTCCTCTGAGGCAGGTGACCTTTCCGGGTGAACTCTGAAACCTAAGTGGCTAGTAGGAGCCAGGCACCATGGTCGTTCCAGGCGCGGGAAGAAGCCCAGGCAGAGGCCCGTGGTTGAGTGACCTTGGAGCATCGTAGGGTTAGAAAGAAGGCCGGCTTGGCTAGAATGTTGAGGGCAGGGTTGAGCGGTAGGAGGTAAGATAAAAGAGGCAAGGGGCCTGTGGGCCAGGGTAAGAAGTTAGGAGACGGTGTGGGTTGCACTGGGGAATACTGGTTTACCTCTACAGGGCGGCTCGGGCCAGTCTACAGGAGATGGGTGTAAGGAGGGCGAGAGCAGGGGCGAGGCTACCAGTTGGGCAGCTGTGAAACTCCAGCCTCAGACTGGGACGGCAGCAGCCGATGTGGTGAGAAGCTGGATTCAGGGTGGTTTCTGGACTTGCTGGTGAATTGGACCTGGCAGATGAAAGGGAGAAAGGAATCAACAGTGACTCCGAGATTTGGCCTGAGAGCTGGGGCCATTACTGAAATGAGGAAAGTTGGAGAAGGAGCCGTCTGCTGTGAAGCTGGGCTGTGTGACGCTGAGGACACCACAGTGCACCAAGCCCAGCTGCCCTGGGGCTGCCTTGACAGCCAAAGGGTGGATAGCTTCCCTGAGAAGGCCTGAGGAGGTGTCAGTGTGGTGGGCACCACAGCTGTCCACTTTGCTCTGCCCTGCCTAGGTGCCCTGGGTTTCTTCTGGCCCCCCATCTCTACTGTCCCTCTGGAGGGAAGGCTTTGGAGTTTGGAGCTTGCATTTTGTGTGCTGTGGAAAATGTACCTCCTGCGGGCTGTTTCTGCTCAACTGGGTCTGGTGGTGTTGGGGAAATACTGTCTGCTTTGAATTCCCCAGAGACCTCTCCAAGCCTAGCATTCTTGATGTATTTGGGAGTTGACTGCATCATCAGAAAAATCTTCTAGAAAGAGGCAGTGGAGGCCGGGCGCAGTGGCTCATGCCTGTAATCCCAGCACTTTGGGAGACCGAGGCGGGTGGATCACAAGGTCAAGAAATCGAGACCATCCTGGTCAACATGATGAAACCCTGTCTCTACTAAAAATACAAAAATTAGCTGGGCGTGGTGGCACGTGCCTGTAGTCCCAGCTACTCGGGAGGCTGAGGCAGGAGAATTGCTTGAACCCAGGAGGCGGAGGTTGCAGTGAGCCGAGATCGCGCCATTGCACTCCAGCCTGGGTAACAAGAGCGAAACTCCGTCTCAAAAAAAAAAAAAAAAGAAAAAGAAAGAGGCAGTGGAGATGGGGTGATTTGGGTAGCTCCAGAAGGGGGTCCAGAATCTGGAGAAAGAATTCGAGAAACAAGTTTCCATGTCATTCACCTTTAAGTCTCAGAAGTGAGCATGAAGAATCCCCGTTGGGTGAAGGAGAGGAAAGGCTGAGGAGTGAGAAAAAGCTCCTAAAAAAAGACTGAGCAGTTCCCACAAAGAGGTGGCTGTGGGTAGAAGCAGCGGCCCTGGGGAGTTTTCAGGCATTGGAGAGGGGAAGCAGCTTCTCTATTGAGGAATATTCTGTGAGTGGGCGATCCAGTTTGAAAGCTGGTTACTATTCCTTCCTTCTAGGCCTGTGGGCAGGGAAGGAGGGCAGCCATGTTTGCTGTGCTCCCATGAGGCAAATTGGGTGACCAAAACAAGAAAACAGCTTCTTATATAAAAAGTAGGGAAATTAGCCTGGTTTTCAAATATTCACCCAGTATTCTAGCTTTTTAAAGAACAGTCTGGGCCAGGCGGAGTGGCTCACGCCTGGAATCCCAGCACTTTGAGGGGCCGACGTGGGTGGATCACGAGGTCAGGAATTTAAGACTATCCTGGCTGAGATGGTGAAAGCCCGTCTCTACTAAAAATACAAAAAACTAGCTGGGTGTGGTGGCACGTGCCTGTAGACCCAGCTACTTGGGAGGCTGAGGCAGGAGAATCACTTGAACCCAGGAGGTAGAAGTTGCAGTCTGCCGAGATCATGACACTGCACTCCAGCCTGGTGACAGAGCCAGACTCCATCTCAAAAAAAAAAAAAAGAACAGCCTGAAGTGGCTGGGTACAGTGGCTCAAGTCTGTAATGTCAGCACTATGGGAGATTGAGGCAGGAGAACTGCCTAAGCCCAGGAGTTCGAGACCAGCCTGGTCACTGTTGCGAGACCCGCCCCCCACCCCCCGGCCCCCGCCCCACCCCACCGCCATCTCTACAAAAATAAAAAAAATTAACCAAGCATGGTGGCATGTGTCTGTAATCCTAGCTACTGGGGAGGTTCGGGCAGAAGGATCCCTTGAGCCCAGGAAGTGAAGGCTGTAGAGCTGTAATCATACCACTGCACTCTAGCCTGGATGGCAGAGCAAGACCCTGTCTCAAACAAGCAAGCAAGCAAACAAACAGAACAGCCTGAAGAATCTCTTTGTATGCTTACATGGCCACATAGTAACCAGCCCATTCACAAATGGGCTGCCTCATTTTAAGACTGGCACTTGGGACCTGCCCAGATAGCTTGATACTAAGCTTTTTGTTGATTTTTTTTTTTCTTTTTAAGATGGAGTCTCAGTCTGTTGCTCAAGCTGGAGTGCAGTGGTGTGATCTGGGCTCACTGCAACCTCTGCCTTCTGGGCTCAAGCAATTCTCCTGCCTCAGCCTCCCTAGTAGCTGGGATTACAGGCACGCACCACCATGCCTGGCTAATTTTTGTATTTTTAGTAGAGATGGGGTTTCATCATGTTGGCCAAGCTGGTCTTAAACTCTCGACCTCAAGTAATCCACCCACCTTGGCCTCCCAAAGTGCTGGGATTACGGGCATGAGCCACCATGCCTGGCCGATACTAAGTTTTTTAGAGAAAGTGAATCTATAAATCCCTTTTATTTATTAAAAGGAAACACTTTCAATGCATTCTTTTTTTTTTTTTTTTTTTTTTTGAGACCGAGTCTCCCACGGTCACCTGGGCTGGAGTGCAGTGGTGCAATCTCAAGCAATTCTCCTTGCCTCAGCCTCCCAAGTAGCTTGGATTACAGGTGCCTGCAACCATGCTTGGCCAATTTTTTTGTATTTTTAGTAGAGACGGGGTTTTATTATGTTGGCCAGGCTAGTCTCAAACTCCTGATCTTGTGATCCGCCCGCCTTGGTCTCCCAAAGTGCTGGGATTACAGGAGTGAGCCACCGCGCCTGGCCTGATACTGAGCTTTTTAGAGAAAGTAAATCAATAAATCCCTTTTATTTGTTAAAAGGAAACACTTTCAATGCATTCTTAAAACAGTATATAATTATCTTAGCTGGCTGTTTTAAACAACTGTTTTCTAGTTGAGTAATGGGGTCTTTTAAATTGCCTCCTTTGTTCTTTAAATTATCAAACAGATCTTTCTCTGCCTTGGAGCAGAAGACTCTTGCCTCCATTTGTAGTCAGACTTTTTTCTTTTTAAAGCAACTTTCTGTAAGTGTAATTTACATAGCATAAAACACGCTCATTGTAAGTGGAAGGTTCAGTGATTCCTTTTTTAATTGTGCAGTCATCGTCACAGCCCAGTGCTGGGACATTCCATCACCTCAGTAAGATCCCCAAAGTTCATCATGTTGTAGCACACATCAGGTATTTAGCTTGAATAGTGTTCAGTTTTTTGGATGTACCACATTTTGTTTCACTGACATGTTTTTGAGTAACCACCTAATGCCTTTGTGATTCGGGAATTGACTTCCCATTTCCTGTAATAAGCCTCTTTTATAGAATCAGCTAGGAACCTCCTTACAGGGTGAGAAGGAAATGGCTGTGAGGTATGTGGAAAGATGATTCTTGCCATTTGGGAATGTGAGCCTAGTGTGATGGAAGCCACAGGACAGCGGTGCCACAGGTTAGTGTCTACCACTTAGTTCCTGTATGTCTTGGTGCCATGAGGGTGGGGGATGCAAGAGAGAGAGGGTTAGACTGGAGTCATGGTTACCAACCTTACTCTTCTTCATGGCTTGATTTTTTTATTTATTTTTATTTTTTTAAAGACGGGGTTTCACCGTGTTGGTCAGGCTGGTCTTGAACTCCTGACCTCAGGTGATCCGCCCGCCTTGGCCTCCAAAGTGATTGGATTACAGGCGTGAGCCACCACGCCCGGCCCATGGCTTGATTTTTTTGAAAGATACTACCTTAGGAACAACGTGCATTCAATAATTTAAAAAGAAACAAATTATCAGTATATGCCACAACATGGATGAATCTCAGAAACATCATGTTGAATGAAATAAGCCTTACCCAGCTGATGTGGTGACTCACGCCTGTAACTCCAGCACTTTGGGAGAGTGAGGCAGGCAGATCACTTGAGGTCAGGAGTTCGAGGCCTGGACAACATAGAGAAACCCCGTCTCTACCAAAAATATAAAAAATTAGCGCCTGTAATCCTAGCTAATTGAGAGGCTGAGGCAGGAGAATCGCTTGAACATGGGAGGCAGAGGTTACAGTGAGCCAAGATCTTGCCCATGCCCTCCATCCTGGGCAACAGAGCGAGACTCTGTCTCAAAAAAAAAAAAAAAAAAAACCCATAAAATAAGATGGATTAATGGATGGAGAGATGGCTTAGCGGTGATAATTGTAGAATCCAGATGGTGGATACTTGAGTATTCATTGTACAGTTCTTTCGACTTTCCTGTATATTTGATAATTTTCTTAGTTATCATAATTCATAAAATGTTAGGGAAATTACATTTATTTAAAGAATGACCATCGGCCGGGCGCAGTGGCTCACGCCTGTAATCCCAGCACTTTGGGAGGCCGAGGCGGGTGGATCACGAGGTCAAGAGATCAAGACCATCCTGGTCAACATGGTGAAACCCCGTCTCCACTAACAATACAAAAATTAGCTGGGCATGGTGGCACGTGCCTGTAATCCCAGCTACTCGGGAGGCTAAGGCAGGAGAATTGCTTGAACCCAGGAGGCGGAGGTTGCGGTGAGCCGAGATCGTGCCATTGCACTCCAGCCTGGGCAACAAGAGCGAAACTCCGCCTCAAAAAAAAAAAAAAAAAAAAAAAAAAGAATGACCATCATGGCTAAATAATGGGCAAGTAAATAGTTTAAAAAAGATTAATCTACCCGAAGCTATCTTCCCAGAAATAAAAGAAACAATGTTGAAAACAGCTTTTGAAATGAAGTACTGATGCATATTCCAACATGGAAGAACCTTGGAAACTACACTAGGTGAAAGAGGCCAGCCACAAAAGACCACATATGTGATCCTGTTTATGTGAAAGGTTCAGAGTGGCAAACTCATAGAAACAGAAAGCAAGGTAATGGCTGCCAAGGGCTGGGGGAAGGGAAAATGGATAGTCACGGCTAACGGTTTTTTTTTCCCCTTTGAGGCTGTGATGAAAATGTTCTAAAATTAGGATGGTGATAGTTACACAACTCTGAATATACTGAAAACCACTGAACGCTTTTAAAGGGTCACTTTGATGGTATGTAAGTTATGTCTCAGTAAGCTGTTATTGTTTCAAAAATATTGAAAACAGTTTTGACTTTCAACATTATCTTTAGCAGTCTGACTTGGGAAGTGCAAGATCAGATGATCTTAGAGATCCTAAAATGTCAGTGTCTAGAAATTACATGATTCTGTATCTTTACTGTGTACAGTAAGTGGAGGAATGTTTGGGAAAGTGACCTCCTTAGAGTATTCCTTCTAGACTGAAAATGACTTGGGAATTGGTTTCTCCACCTTGCACAGAGCTTACCAAATCACCCTCTGTAAAGTTAGCTTGTTAAGACCTTTATGGCCAGGTGCATTGGCTCAGGCCTGTAGTCCCAGCACTTTGGGAGGCTGAGGCTAATGCATCGCTGGAGCTCAGGAGTTCGAGAGCCTTAGCAACATGGCAAAACCTTGTCTCTATTAAATAAAAAAAAGAGCATTTCTTCTCTTAACATTGTTTATCTGGGTCAAGGGTCACAAACTTAAATGCTCACAAGGGTCAGGAAATAGGATATCTGTAAGGCTAAAAAGACCTTTTCTATCATTTATTTTCCTTCTTTTAATAAAGTCATGGTCATGGAGAAATCTTTCTTTTTTGGGAACACTGTAAGCATAAACTGCAGTTGACTTGGTCTCAATGGCAGGCAGTAGGGAGTAGTGGAGACTGTGGCCAACCACAGAGTGTTTGCCAAAAGGGCAGCCATCACTCAACTTCGGGTGATTCTTGCCATTTGGGAATGTGAGCCTAGTGTGATGAGATCTGACGTATTTGAAAAACTGGAGGAAATCTGGATTTAAGGTTTGAATTCAGCTATTAGGTATTCTGGGGGTATGAGTTTCATCTAGATTGAATCTGGTTTAGAAGTGAGTCTTGGCCTAAGAGATAAAGGTGGTGTGCTGTTTGTCACAGATTGGCTCTGGCACAAGAAATATATATATATTTTTCTTTTCTTTTTTTTCTTTTTTTCTTTGAGACAGGATCTCTTTCTGTCACCCAGATTGGAGTACAGTGGTACAATCTCAGCTCATTGCAACCTCCACAATCCCAGGCTCAAGCTACCCTCCTGCCTCAGTCTGCCAAGTAGCTGGGACTACAAGCATGCACCGCCATGCTTGGCTAATTTTTGTCTTTTTATTTTTTATTTTTATTTTTATTTATTTATTTTTTTTGAGACGGAGTTTCGCTCTTGTTGCCCAGGCTGGAGTGCAATGGTGCGATCTCGGCTCACCGCAACCTCCGCCTCCTGGGTTCAAGCAATTCTCCTGCCTCAGCCTCCCGAGTAGCTGGGACTACAGGCATGTGCCACCATGCCCGGCTAATTTTTGTATTTTTAGTAGAGACGGGGTTTCACCATATTGACCAGGATGGTCTCGATCTCTTGACCTCGTGATCCACCTGCCTCGGCCTCCCAAAGTGCTGGGATTACAGGCGTGAGCCACCGCGCCCGGCCCTATTTTTATTTTTTTTAAGATGGGGTTTCACCATGTTGGTCAGGGTGGTCATGAACTCCTGACCTCAGGTGATCCGCCCATCTTGGCCTCCAAAGTGCTTGGATTACAGGCGTGAGCCACCACGCCCGGCCAATTTTTGTCTTTTTTGTAGAGGCAGGGTTTCGCCATGTTGCTCAGGTTGGTCTTGAACTCCTGGGCTCTAGCAACTCACCCGCCATGGCCCCCCAAAGTTCTGGGATTACAGGTGTGAGCCACTGAGCCCAGCCAAGGTAGATTTTTTTTTAGGTGTTCTTACGCTTTGTCTACCTTTTTGCCTCTGCTCTGTTGAAAGTCGCAGGACAGTAATCTTCTGAATACCAAATCTAAGAGTGTTTGCCTGGTAAACCCCAGAGGTATGCATATGCCTAGGAGACAGTAACTTACTCTGAGTTATGAGAAGCTAGGGTGATGATTTTAAATATTCTTGTCCTAGGAATGGAGGGCATATTCTCCACTTTGTGGAATTCTTGGACTATAGCTTACATTCCATTTTAATCTCTCACCCTGGCTGGGTTCGGTGACTCACACCTGTAATCCCAGCACTTTGGGAGGCCGAGGTGGGCAGATCTCCTCAGGTCAGGAATTTGAGACCAGCCTGACCAACATGGAGAAACCTCATCTCTACTAAAAATACAAAATTAGTCGGGCATGGTGGTACATACCTGTAATCCCAGCTGCTTGGGAGGCTGAGGCAGGAGAATCGCTTGAACCTGGGAGGCGGGGGTTACAGTGAGCTGAGATTGTGAGATTGCACTCCAGCCTGGGTGACAAGAGCAAAACTCCATCTCAAAAAAATAAATAAATAAAAATAAACTATTACCCCTCAGCATCACCACCATATTTGACTAGGGTGATGCTGTTTGCATAGGGTAATTTTGGGATGGGGGAAGGGACAATATTTTGAGCTATCAACAGTTGATTTGGCTGGAGTTGAAACAAAATTACAGCGTTAACTTAGACTGAGAAGGCCTCTCTGTCTTGGCTCTTCCTTAGTTTCTGACCTGCACGTTTTATATTATGTTACATATCTCTGGCTTTGCTTCCCCAGTGTGTGTGTTGTGTATGACGCGTGTTGGTGTGTGTGTGGGTGTGGGTGTGTGTTGGTGTATGGGATGTGTGTGGGGTGTGTGTTGGGGTATGTGTGTTGGCATGTGGGGTGTGTGTGGAGGGTTTGTGTTGGTGTGTGTGGCGTGGTATGTTGGTATATGTAGTGTGTGGGGTGTGTTGGTATGTGTATTTGGTGTGTGTGGCATGTGTGTTGGTGTGTGTCGTGTGTTAGTGCATGTGTTGGTGTGTGTGGAGTCTGCATGTTTGTGGCATGTGTGTTGGTGTGTGTGGTATGTGTGTTTGCAGTGTGTATGACGTGTCTGTTGGTGTGTGTTTGCACTGTCTGTTGGTGTGTGGTGTGTGTGTTGGTGTGGGGGTGTGTGTATGGTGTGTGTTGTGTGTGTGTATGTTGGTGTGTGTTGGATATGTGTGTGGTATGTGTGCAGTGTGCAGTGTTGGTGTGTGTTCATTATTTGTGGAGTGTGTGTTGTGTGTGTTGGTGGTGTGTGGTGTGTGTGTTGGTGTGGGGGGTGTGTGTATGGTGTGTGTTGTGTGTGTGTATGTTGGTGTGTGTTGGGTATGTGTGTGGTATGTGTGCAGTGTGCAGTGTTGGTGTGTGTGCATTATTTGTGGAGTATGTGTTGTGTGTGTTGGTGGTGTGTGGTGTGTGTGCAGTGTTGGTGTGTTTCGAGTGTGTCTGGTGTATTTGTGGTATTTGTGGTATGTGTCTTGGTATGCGTGTAGGGTACATGGGGTGTGTGTGGTGTGTGTTGGTGTGTGTGGTGTGTGTTTGCGGTATCTGTGTGTGATGTGTATATTGGTATATGTGATATGGTTGGCATGTTTGTGGGGGGTGTGTGGTGGTGAGTTGTGTGTGTGGTGTTTGTGTGGTGTGTGTTGGTGTGTGTTTGTAATATATGTGTGTGCAGTGTTTGTGTGTTGGTGTGTGTGGTGTGTTTGTGGTATTTATGGTGTGTGTGTTGGTATGTATGTGGAGTATGTGGGTGTGTGTAGTGTGTGTTGGTGTGTGTGGTGTGTTTGTGTTATTTATGGTGTGTGTGTTGGTATGTATGTGGGGTATGTGGGTGTGTGTAGTGTGTGTTGGTGTGTGTGGTGTGTTTGTGGTGTGTGTGATGTGGGTGTGGTGTGTGTGCGTTGGTGTATGAGTGCTTGCGGTGTGTGATGTATATGTTGGTGTATGTGGTGTGTTGGTATGTATGTGGGCTGTGTGGGTGTGTGCAGTGTTTATGGTGTGGTGTGTGATGTGTGTGGTGGCGTGTGGTGTATTGTTGTAGTGTTGGTGTATGGGATATGTGTGGATGTGTGTTTGCAGTGTCTGTGGTGTGTGTAGTGTGTTGGTATGTGTGTGGGGTGCATGGATGTGTGTTTGTGGTGTCTGTGGTGTGTTGGTCTGTGTGTTGGTATGTGTGTGGAGTGTTTGTGGGTGTGTGTATGTTTGCGGTGTCTGTGTGGTGTGTGTCGTGTGTGGTGTGTTGGTATGTGTGTGGAGTATGTGTGTGTGTATGCGGTGTCTGTGTGTTGTGTGCGTAGCGTGTTGGTATGTTTGTGGGTGTGTGTGCAGTATCTGTGGTATGGTGTTGATGTGTCATGTGTGTGGTGTGTTGGTATATGTGTGGGTGTGTGTTTGCAGTGTCTGTGCGTGGTGTGTGTAGTGTGTTGGTATGTGTGTGGGCTGTGG
Source organism: Alouatta palliata (assembly GCA_004027835.1). NCBI lineage: Eukaryota > Metazoa > Chordata > Mammalia > Primates > Atelidae > Alouatta > Alouatta palliata. Next base: position 10,757 of record PVKV010035759.1, read on the forward strand.
GTGTGTGTTTGCAGGATCTGTGTGCGGTGTGGTGTTGGTGTGTCGTGTGTGGTGTGTTGATATGTGTGTGGAGTGTGTGTGTGTGTGTTTGTGGTGTCTGTGTGTGTGGTGTGGGGTTGGTTGTGTGGTGTGTTGGTGTGTGTGTGTGGTGTGTTGGTGTGTGTATGGGTGTGTATATGGGGTCTATGTGGTGTGGTGTTGTGTCGTGTGTGTGTTGTGTTGGTGTGTGTGGAGTGTGTGGGTGTATGTGTGTTTGCAGTGCACACTCCCATATACACGTAGTACTTGTGCAGCCGCTTTGCCACAGGTTCCTTAGGATTCCTGGCTGTGGCTTTTGGATCTGATTTAGAAAGGTGTTGGCAAGCAGCTTTATGGTTCTTAAGTGCCTTAGCAGAGGCCTCTAAACCAGATTCAGGGAGCATTTGTATTTATCCCAGTGCAGTGCTTCCTCTGTGGAGATGTGTTTGCTGAAAAGTTGGGGAATTATTTGAAGCTTAGGACCTTACTTTTTGGAATTTGTCTACATCTTTCAGGCCTCCTTCCAGATTTTACTCATTGTCATTTCTCTATGTTCATAGTATAGAATTTTTTTTTTTTTTACATTTTAAAATTAAAATTAACTTTTTCTTTTCAAGTTGCATTTTATTTATCACAGAAAAATCAGAAATATAGGTAAAGCTAAAAGAAAAAATAAAAGCTGCAGCATCCAGAGATAACCTGTCAATTCTCTAGTGTTTATCCTTATAAACCTTATTTTTTATTTTTATTTTTTGCATGGTGAGTGTGTATATTTTTTCCTTATTTTTATTTTTATTTTTGGGATGGAATCTTTCTCTGTCACCAGGCTGGAGTGCAGTGGCATGATCTCGGCAGACTGCAGCTTCTACCTCCTGGGTTCAAGTGATTCTCCTGCCTCAGCCTCCCAAGTAGCTGGGACTACAGGTGCATGCCACCATGAATTTTTCCTTTTGATAGAGTGTGAACATCCTTCCAAATCACAAAATATTCATTTGCAATTTTTTATTTTTTAAAGACAGGTCTCACTCTGTTGCCTAGGCTGGGCTACAGATGTGTGATTGTAGCTCACTGCAGCCTTGAACTCCTGGGCACCAGCAATTCTCCAGCCTCAGCCACCCGAGGAGCTGGGACCACAGGTGCGCATCGCCACACCTGACTTCTGCAGTGTTTCTTAGTGGCTGGATAGTATTTCTTTGTGTGGATGTACTAGTGTTTATTTACTGTCTCTCTGTTGATCACTGAGAATATTTCCATGGTGTTTTTGGTAACCCCTGTTGTGTTTCTGGGCCCCTGTTCCAATTATCTCTGTTTTCATACCCCCAGTTGGCTACTTTCTCTGAAAATATCTGTGCTTCCTCTTTCTTCCTGACAGTAGCCTTTACCCTGGGAAGCTTTCAGGACTCTAAAACGACAGCAATTCCTGTCACCACATTAGACACCCCTCCTTGTCCCACTGTCCCACCCTCCTGGGACAGGCATGTCTGGTGGAATGGTGGTCAGCAAGTACGCAGCTGACCTGTTTATTCTGTGCTCCTGCACTTTCACATGTGTCCAGCAGCCTGCAGTGGGGCAGGGGTAGGACGCATGGTCAGCAACGTGCCCACAGGACTGATGTCTCAGCTTGCGTGCCTTGTGGCACCTCCGCTGACAGACCCCTGAGGCTGTGACGGTAGTGTCCCTGCGGTGATTCCTGCCTTTGGCTGTTTATTCTGAGGTAGGGAGAGCAAGACTTCGTGAAAGTTGTGAGTCCTCCCAGCTGGCGTGAGCTCTCACTTGGTACTGGAACACTGTGGATACGTGTCCCTGCGAGTTACAAAACTGGGGAATGACTCGGTACGTGGAAGGAAGAGCTGACTCAACAGTCTGGAAAACAATTTAAGTACTTCTTGTCAGATCGAGTCCGGAGGTGCTGCTCCCTGGCTTGGCACGCTTGCTTCTCAGCTGCTTGCTTATGGGGCTTCCATGAGTCTGTCTGTCCTAACACGTGCGCTGTCAGCGGAGTGCCCAGCACAGGGGCTGTAGGTTGAAGGCATGAGGACTTTGGTTATGTTTTGTTTTTGTTTTTTGTTTTTGACAGAGTTCTGCTCTTGTTGCCCAGGCTGGAGTGCAATGGCGCAATCTCAGCCTGCTGCAGTCTCTGCCTCCTGGCTTCAAGGAATTCTCCTGCCTCAGTCTCCTGAGTAGCTGGGATGATAGGCACCCGCCACCGTGCCCGCTAGTTTTTTTATTTTTAGTAGAGATGGAGTTTCACCATGTTGACCAGGCTGGTCTAAAACTCCAGACCTCAAATGATCTGTCCACCTCAGCCTCCCAAAGTGCTAGGATTACAGGTGTGAGCCACTGTGCCTGGCCTTTTTTTTTTTTTTTTTTTTTTTTGAGATAAGGCCTCACTCAGTTGCCCAGGCTGGAGTGCAGTGGTACGATCACGGCTCACTGCAGCCTTGAACTCCTGGGCTTAAGCAGTCCTCTTACCCTGGCCTCACTACAGGTGTGAGCCACTGCACCTAGCCTCAATTTTAAAACATAACCAGGGCCAGGTTCGGTGGCTTATGCCTGTAATCCCAACACTTTGGGAGGCTGACATGGGAGGATCAGTTGAACCCAGGAGTTCAGATCATTCTGGGCAACATAGCAAGACCCTGTTTCTACAAAAACCAAAAGATTAGCCAGGCATGGTGGCTTACACTTGTAGTCCCAGCTACTCCAAAGGCTGAGGTGGGAGGATCTCTTGAGCCCAGAAGTTGGAGGCCGCTGAACTATGATCACTGCACTCCCACCTGGGTGACAGAGTGAGACCTTGTCTCTAAAAAAAGCCACAACAATAAAATAAAATTGTTTAGGTCCACCTGTGTGAAGGCCGGTGTCTCCTGCCCTGCCCTCCGTCCCCCTGCTGTGTTCTTGCTGAGAACTCCTTACTGAGGGCTCCATTTCCTGGCCCAGTGGATGGCCTACTCCCAGCTCCCTAATCTCCCAGGCTGTGGTCCCTTATCTATTGGCCTACTCTCTCTTTCCCTTTAGTTTTGGAATCCACGGTTTTTCTCCCCTCCATGAGAAACCTTGGCAGAAGGCCTTGTCCATGGGAAATCAAAGAACCCAGTTAGCAACTCAGCTCTGGCCTGTCCTTGACCTTGGCCTTGGCCTTGCACAGTACTGTGAGCCAGCAGGTAGGTAAGCTCACCTGTGCTATGCACGGCCTTCTCCAGATCCTTCTCAGAGCAGCCTACCAGAGACTGTATTTGCAAAGGAGGTGGCAGGGCCTATGTGGAGCCAGCTGCACTGCACCTGATAAGTTTGTTTGCTTATCTTTGTTTGTGTACTTGTTGCTGGCTCCTTGGAGCTACGGGTGTGTTTGTGTGGTGTTGGAGATGGCTGACCTTGATTGGTAAAGTAGGGATAAAGCAAACAGGGCAGGGTGTGGTGTGAGAAATTCTGTCATCTGTTCTGCCGGTGCCCCCAGTTCTTTGCCGCAGAGAGAGTTTCCTTCTGTTCTCTGTCCTAGAGGGCCCTGGGACAGCAACTTTTAGGTTCTTGGAAAGATGGGGAGCAGCCACCCCTGCTAAGCAGCTCAGATTGAGGTTGGGGTGTGCTGCCCTCCCAGATGACTGGAAGATTGACACAGCAGCGCTGTGTTTCAGCGCTTTGTTCTTTGTTGGCTGGGATCATTGGAAATATATCAGTGAGACTTAAATGTGTCCTGGGAGCTTGAGCTGCCCAGTAGGCGACCCATGGCTGCAAAACAGCCAACTCCAGTGATCTGTTGTCTTGGAAGGGCAGCTGGCCTGCCTTCTGTCAGTTCACATGGATTGGCTGATGTTGGTTTATGTGTAATTTTTTTTTCCTCCTTTTTAACATGGTGCCTCAAAGTCATGGGGACTTGAGGGTAGAAATTAGGAGGGAAGGGCAGGTTTTTCAACTGGCTCCTGGGCTATGCTTGACAAAGGCATCATTGTTTTGAATAAAGTGCCAGTTGGTGTGGTTTGCGTCACTTTGGTGCTCTGAAACTGGCTTCTCTTCTTCCACCTCTGCTGCTGATCCTGGGGCGGGGCTGGGCTGGGAGGAGGACCACTGTTTCCAGAGGAGAAACCACTTCCCTTTGTGTCTCTGCTTAGCAGGAGCAGTGGGAACAACGTCTTAGGACAGTGAGTTAACCACTGTAGAGCAGCCGGGCATGGTAGCTCACGCCTGTAATCTCAACACTTTGGGAGGCCAAGGCGGGAAGATCACTTGAGCCCAGGAGTATAAGACCAGCCTGGGCAACATAGCAAGACCCTCTACAAAAATTATTTTAAAAATTAGCTAGGCATGGTGGCCTGTGCCTGTGGCCCCAGCTGCTTGGGAGGATGGCTTTAGCTGGGGAGTTTGAAGCTGCATTGAACCATGATCATGCCACTGCACTTCAGCCGGCCTGGGCAACAGAGCAAGGCCCTGTCTCAAACAAACAAAAACAAAAACAAACCCCAAAACAAACATGAAAACCAAACTATTGCAGAGCAGACTGCTGTCTCTCGGTCTGTTGGGCATCCTGGACCCCAGCTGTTGCAGCCAGCCTTGCCTCTTGGTAATGCCCCAGGGGCATTGTGCTTCCAGGCATTACGCTGCATGCTCGTGGCCTCAGCCTCACTTGGCCCTTGCTTGTTCCAGACATAAGACCACCTGCTCTGGCCAGGTTCCCCACCTGCTGTCTCTGCAGCCCCGGCTGATCCCCTCAACACCTTTTTGGTCTAGTGTCTGTCCTCTGCGTGTATGATGCTTCAGGCTACAAATAACCAGCAAGAGAGAACAGTTCCTCTGCTGAACTCCCTCAGGCTGAGGAGCAGAGCCTCGGGATTTTGGCTTTCTGATGCCAACTTAGGTTGCATTGTCCTACCTCTACCCCTCCTTGGTTTCTATTTGTGTGGCTCTGTGAGGAATATTCCTCATATCCAAATATCTTTGTGGAAATCCCAGCCCTGAAGGAGTTTAGGGCATTAGGAGAACTCCATGGAGGGTGGGAAGGTGGAGGCTGCTCACATGGAGAGGTGTTTGTAATGAGAAGATGGAGACTCATTTCCTCCCCAAGTCAGGAACTTCATTTCTCTGCATTTGAATTAGTAGCTCTCCAAGTGTGGTGTGGTTATACCCGCACATCTGAAGAGCCTAAAAGGAGGAAATGCAGAGTGCAAAAAACATGTCAGGTCCCTTGCCCCAGACAGCCAAGTTCAAGTGTTTTTTTCTCAAAACTAGAGCTGCAGTGCAGGAGGAGTGTAGACCTGGTGGACAGAGGAGCTGGATGGCTGGGTGGTGAGATGAAATGACCTTATCCATAGGGTTTGTCTTTTTTTTTTTTTTTTTTTGAGACGGAGTTTCGCTCTTGTTACCCAGGCTGGAGTGCAGTGGCGCGATCTCGGCTCACCGCAACCTCCGCCTCCCGGGTTCAAGCAATTCTCCTGCCTCAGCCTCCCGAGTAGTTGGGACTACAGGCACGTGCCACCATGCCCAGCTAATTTTTGTATTTCTAGTAGAGACGGGGTTTC